>JAPZEA010000010.1:22525074-22535312 GCA_029783685.1 Heniochus monoceros
ACACACAAGGAATTTCAGATGTTATGAAAAATGCCTTTTTAACCCTTTTCTATCACTGATCAGTTTTGGTTCACTCTCGCTGCTCTCACAGTTCACCAGCTGCAGCACCAAACAGCAAAATAACGACTAACGACTAGAACAAATTACAGCATTTAGCCGAAAGAGGCAGATTTTTTTTCTCAGGGTTTGGTGGAGACCAAAACGGACGTAAAAGAGAGTGAATTCATCAGGTGGATTTCATGGAGTCTTTGTCATGTGACTTTTGTTTTTACTCTGTAACAGATGCAACAGAAGTACATTTGACATAAAATATACTTAAGAACAAGTAAAATGCAAATACTCAAAGTAGTACAAGTACACAAAGGAACAGCTTTGTTACAGTAACAAGAGTAACTGTATTTGCCTCCACCTCTGCTCACCTCCACCTATTCACAACAGTGCGACCAAACGTGTTGAGATGAAAATCAGCCTCAGTGCCATCACGTCCTGGCACCGTCTGAGACACGTCTACCATGTCTGTCCCACAGATGGCTCGGCCCCGCTCTCCCTCTGTCCGCTGGCTGGACCGGCTGTCCGCTGGACGCCGCCGTGGTGCCAAATCCACCGCCCTCCCCCAAAAAACTCTCCTCCAACAACTCCCTGACTGCTCTTGGCAGCCGAGGCAAAGCTCCCTCACTCATCATCTCATCTGACTGCGTCTGTAAATAAATAACAACAACAAAATAGCAACAAGAGGGTGACACCCGGCAGAACCCGGCCGGCCACGCGGGACCTGCTGGTTGTCAGTGTTTGGCGAGGAGCAGGGGTCACAGATGGCGGCGCAACCCCCGCGCCGGCCCACATTTTTCCAGGCTACTGTGCTTTTAGGTTGTCCTCCATCACTAAACCGCCCTTTTCCAACTAATTTTTTGAATGGTGACACGGGCTCAGATGGGTAAAACACAATAGCAAATAATTAACCAAAGGGGGCTGAATTAAAGGGGTTACTTAATATGAGACGGGTGGTGGATGACTCACTTTGCATTAGGCTTTGAAGCCGGTCCCTCGTGGCCGGCATCGGGCGCTCCGGCTTTAAAAAGCTAGTGCATCTTGGCACCTTGCTCAATAGAAAAGCAGGCGGTTGATCTGTGCTGCATTAGTGCTGAGCCTTTGTTCTCCCGAAGGGCTGTCAAATGGAGAGACGGCTCCCTGAGACATTTTATAGATACATTCCCCTCAAAGGCAGCTGAGCACCGGCAGGATGAGGCAGGCTCATGGTATTAAAGCTGCAAGTATTCCATTCATCCATTTGTAAACATGGACGGATGTGACTGACAGACAACTCAGAGGTTGCATGAGAGGATTCGAAGTTCAATTTCATTCTTGTCATTGTGCTTTGTTGTTATTTCTTTATTTTGCTCTCCTCTCCCTGGTTCTCCTGCACTTTCTTATTAAATGCTTTCATGTGTGGCATACCGGGCGAGGAAATGAATTCCTTATTACGCTTTGCCCAACAAGACAGAAGTGCTTTGGAGAGCACTTAAAATTTCTGCAGATTGGAGTTTTAGCTCTGCAAAGGTTTCATAGAAAGAGAGATGCTGTGAAAGGAACCGTATTAAATCTTAAAGTATGTTTCAAACAGCATTTCAGAGCCAAATGTAGCTTTCAGTATGTTTTCAGGGTGACGTTTGATGCTGCATCACGACTCATGTTCAAACATAAATATTCCTCAAGGAGAAGAAAGATGACTCAAGTTGAAATCTACACGACAACAGCTGGAGGTGCTCGGGCTCGCAGTGTAAATGACACCTGTGCAGGTTGCATAAACAGCTGCAGAAGCTGTAAACCACAAGCTGATCGGACTCCGTCATAGTTCGCTGTTAGCAGGATGGAAATGTTGGTCTGTCGGTCTGTCGACGCTGAATATCTCAACAGCTATCAGGCGGACAACATTCATGGTTCTGAGATGATGAATCCTAATAACGTCTCTGAGCTTTCCTCCAGCGCCACCATGAGGTTGACATTTACAGTTTTGAACAGAATGTCTTGAGACCCGTCATGCAATCCAAATACCCACACGACTAATGACATTCCCATCTAATGAGCAAATGTTAGCATGCTAAAATACTAAACTAAAATGGTGAGCATGGTAAAAATTATATGACATAAAAAAATAATAAAAGAGGCTTGAAATGAGAAAACGGGTATTTTGAAATAAAAAAAACTATATACAAAGGATGAAATAACATTTTTCTGATGATAAGATGAGTTTTAAAAATTGCTTAAATTAATCTACAAATTATTCTTTTATTTCTATATTTTCCACAATTTATTCATATCATCATTTAGTAATTCTTTTATTTAACACTGAACTCTTTGGAGTTGAAATGATCAGTTGATTAAATAGAATATATATTGACTATTTATTAACCATTTAAGGCAAAAATGCATTTTCTGGTTCAAGATTTTCAAACGTGACAGTTCCTTGTTCTTTGTTTGGTAACTGAAGATCTTCTGGGTTTTGGAGTCTTCTTTTATTTTTCTTGATGTTTAGTATTTAAGCATTTAATCAATTAAGAAAATAATCAAATTGAATGAAAACTGAATTACTAACTTTAGAATGGACTCAAAAAAATGAAATCTACTGATTTACAATAACAAAAGCATTTGAAATACACTACTTTCTACCCGTGTGATGTATATGCTGGATTAGTGCTAGTACTGGTAATTAGTGGTGTGATGCAGGTTGTCGTCCTTCCTAAACATTCACTGTGTTGTTCTGTTGACTGTAAGTAGAATAATCCCGCTGCTGCTGCTTCAGTCCCAGCCGGGCTCCTCCTGGCCCCGGGTCCCGCAGGAGATCAGGCAGTCAGGCCCTGTGGACGGTTACCTGGCAGCCGGTGCGGCGGGGAGGCTGGGGGTCCCTGAACACAGCAGCACTCAGCCTCCTCCCACCGATCCTCCTCACTGCATCAGCTCCATCTGTGGCCACAGTCACACTCAGGGAGATTATGTTACATCTACAGCCTGTCTGAGCTTCCACTAAATCTGCACTGAGGGAGAAGCTGCAGTTTTCAGCTGAGAATTAAAACCATACAGGAAGAAAGTGGTGATGATGTTTGGTGTGCAGGACTCAACAAAATAAAAGAAATGCATGAAAAGGGATCTGAAAGTAGTTCTGGAAGATTTTTATAACAACAAAATGACAACCTGCAAATTATCTGCTGAACCTGCAGCTCCCCTCGGCTTTACGCAGCTTTATAGTGAGAGTCAGTTTTTGGACACAGCAGGCAGCTGTTTTTACTTAAAAAGCTTTAAAAAGAAAAAAATTAGCAAATTACTAATTATGTTATGTGCAAAAAAATCTAAATGTTTGTTGCATTTAATGTACTCTTTTTGGTCTTTTGCCAAAGTAGCATTAGCATCTATTTGGAGTCATGTTTGATTCCACCTGATGGATGTGAGTCTAATCTTCATTCTCTTTTAACCTATCAGGCCCTCGTGGCTTCAAACCTTGGACCTGCTGCATGTAGCCAGTGTTTTTATGCACATTTTGAAATACTGCATTTGATGGAAACGGTAAAATTCAAAAAAACTTTGCAAAATATCACCTTTGCCAAATAAGTTCTGAGATAGCGAACACAGCTCTCATGGCTGATCAGCTGTTTCTGCTACAAAACCCAAAGAAAAGAAGAAGAAGCTGTTTTCACTATCATCCCGGATATTCCCATAACGCTCTTCGTCTTCATGTTCTTCCTCTCTGGACAGCATAAAACATGGCCAGTACTTGCTGACATGAAGAACAATTACAGCTTTCCCAAATGAAACAAATTCCTGCAGACCTCTCTCTATTTTTCTCTCAGGTGGCGACTCGTGTTGTCTCTGGTTTTCAACATTCTTCTTCTTCTGCTCTGTTTATTATCGGCGTAGCTAACGTAGCTTATACCACCAACTACACTTTGCGGAGCCGAGTTTGTTCACTCAAAGCCAAGTTATGGAAACGTGCCTAATTTGCGTTATTTTATTTTTTCTTTGTTGCAGCATTTCAAAATTTCACTTAAAATTCGCTTCCAACAGATGGAAACACGACTTATGAGGCAGCAGCGCTAAACTCTTTTTTCTTGTTCATTTCTCCAATATCTCAAAAATCTGCTTTTCTCAAATAACAGATTGATTGATTATTTCTTGGAGACGGTCATTTTTGTGCATTTTGAAGTGCTGCATGTTCTGGAATGAAAACAGCGTTTCTGTATGGGTATTTTACTGCAGATCTGCATCCAGCGGCAGATTTAAACAGTTTTTATAATAAACTCTTTATGCGAGTTATCACTATAAAAGCAGCCTCAGCAGGAGGTTACATCCTCTTTCTAGTTGAAGGAGTGCAAAGAATTGTTTGGCCACTTCCATGGCTGAGGTTTGGACCTCTGTGTCTAAGGGTTCAGGAGTCATATTTGCTGAAGGCAAATATTCTGCTTCATCCAGCAGCTTTTCAGCCTCGTCGTCATCCCGGAGCAGATAGAGACGCGTCCAAACCACAGGACGCGGTGGCTGTTCACCTCAGATAGCCTCCTCGAGCCACGTAACCAAATAAAAACTGCACTCCTGGCCTCCTTTCATCCCCTCCTCCCCGAGTCCCTTCCCTTTTCCTTTCATTACGACTCAAGGAGTGTCTGTCTGTGTTGCACTGGGGGGGTTAAGGTGGGGGGGTGTAGTGATAGAAAATGGACTTCTGTGTGGTAGCTAGCAGCAACAGCTTTTTTTAATCCTAGCCCCAAGCCATACTGTGCACTGAAGCAAGCTATTACATGGCAACAATTAAGAGGCTGGAGCGCAGCACCTGGTCCTCCCCATTCGCTGGCCTTCAGTGGCAGCTGACTATACAGTTCCCCACGCCAGGTGGTTCCACTTCAATCACATTAGCTAGTCACTGTAGGGTTAATAAAGAGCCCGCTAACCCTCCCTCCGCACTCCCTGCTTCTTTTCTGCAGCAAATCTGAAGACGGAGCATTTTAAAACTCGTTAAAATTAAGATCCATCCGCTGGCGCTGGATAATTAAAGCAGTGGCAGGACGAGCTCCTTGGAATCCAGGGCTAATGTTTCAGGCAGGGGGGTGTCAATGAGGAGGGGGTGGTTGGGGTCCCTATCCGCTTAGTAGTCCATTTGTTCAAAGAGCAGAGGATCATAATAGACCTTTTCATGGATAGACAAAACAGATGGAGGCCAATTGAAATGAGACAGGCAGGGAGACTGTACATATCTGCCCGGATACTGGCGATGTGGAGGGATTCACAAAAACAAGTGGCGAGCCAGCAGCAGCGAGCGGCGGCGGCTCCGCTCGGCTTTTGTTTGTCCACGCCGCCCGAAGCGTTATAACACTAAAAACAGCTTGAAAACCAAAACCTGTAAATAAAGGAGTTTGGGCCGAATGTGTCAGCCTCACAATCAATAGTCATTTGTAAGCACAGAAAGCAGATGTATGCAGTGACATTTAATGCAGCTCGGCCTCCTTTCAGCTGGATGTTAATGGTACGTTTCTCAACTTACCTCCTGTTGCTTTGTTGTTGTTGTTGATTTTCTTATTTGTGGGAAAAGTTTTATCCTTTTAACCTTTATTCTTTTCACTCCCTCGAGGAAGATGCCTTTGTTTGTTCACAAAAAATAGATTTTTGGGAGTTTAGGCAACACTTTTATTCTAAGATGAAAAAGATGTTATAAGCCATATTCACACGGGACTACAGTCACCATGTTTCTACTGTCGCCATGTTTCTACTGTGGAAACATGGCGGTGCAACATGCCGGACTCTGTGGACGGAGACCTGCTCCCTCTGTAGAAACAAAGAGCTCATTCTAAGGTACTGAAAACACAACAATTCTTATTTTCAGGTGATTCTGCTCCAATGAAAACATAATTTCTGCCAATAAATAAACCCAACAAACACAGAGGTCATGTGACAATATTATCAATATCATTATTATTATTATTATTATTATTATTATTATTATTATTATTATTATTAGACATCATATCTGGGGCATAATGGCAGTAAATTCAAGTAAAATAGAGACTTTGTTTATCCCATTTGAATGCACTGCACAAAACGCAAATATGGTTTGTGTTCAAGAGGTTTGGGGGAATTTTGACATTTTAACATCCAATTTTCCCTTTTTTACTGCCCTTTAAGCAGTTACACAATTAACAAAATCTAATTATTTCTCATTGTCTGTGTATTTTGTATCAGTTTGTCGGAGTTGAAACTATGTGTTTACATAAAGCAAAACATGCAAAACAAAGACTCCATGATTTTCATGGCTGCAACATTCACGTAACACACATGCATTTCTCCAAAATTCGGCCTTTAAATTCAGGAAACATGTTTTGGATTCCAAATATGGAAACTTTTGGAAGTTTGAACAATCGCTGACTGCGCAGCATGAGTTTGAAAAGACTCAGGAGCAGATCAGTGGAGTTTAAGGGGCTCATATATATATATATATAGATAGATAGATAGATAGATAGATAGATAGATAGATATACATATATAAAATAAATCCACTGTCAACTGACAACAACCTTTATTTTTTAGTGTTTTGACTGTAAGACGTAATAACCACACAGCAAATGTAGCCAACGCAGAAGTGCCAGAAACTGCAGTTCCTTTAATGGCCACTAGAGGCAGGATCCAAAAGCGAGTCACTCCCCATAGACCTCCATATTAAAACACCCAACTTAATATACATGTTTACAGCCTGGTACAAAAAAGCGACCAGGCTTCATTCGCCCGCCTCAGCTGCACCTCTGCCGGGAGTTTGGTGGCGTAAGACTTCGTCCATGTTTTATACAGTTTATGGTGATAACAAACATACAAATCAGCTGGAATAATAGTTAATTTCTTCTGTTATTCCCTTTTGGTGGAACACAATGTAAAGGACTGTGTGTCGAAAAATTATTACTGTTACCATGGAGATCACGGTAAAGTTTCTGCATTGAAGCTAATTCGTTAACATCTTCTGTCGCTCTACATCAGCCTTTTGTTTGTTTCTCTTTCATCAACAGAATAAAAACCCTCTTTACAAACCCTGATTCTACGTGTCGAGTCCTTTCTCTGGATGTAACTCGACTGTATTTCATGTCTGCCTTCCCCAGAAGCATCACGAGACACATCAAAGCCCCGAGGCCGAGCTGGAGATGGAAGGAGGGAGGAGGGAGGAGGAGAGGGGAGGAGGAGGGAGGGAACGCAGGATGCCCACACTTTAATCTTCTTTATCCGCTGATGTGAGGACAGACCGTCCCAAATTCCATTTATAAGAGAAATACTGATGCAAAAAGGCTGAGCGTGTCTTTATACCAGAGTGAACAAATTGGGATGCAAATGCGCAGCCTTTGAACTGTGTAAAGTGGCATAATGGGATGATCCATAAATTATTAATCAGTGTTGGTTTAGAGCTGAACACAGAGGACGGCTGACATCACCGCTGCACAAGAAACCCAACGAAGAAATGATATTTTCCTGCTGGTGAGCTGAGAGACACATTACGAAGACGAGGAAAGTTTCTCACACCTGACAGAACTGTGAAAACATCTTGTTTTAACAAAGTTTTGTATCATGTATTTGAGATTATTTCCTTAAAAGTAATTGATTTCAGTGCAGCTTTTCATTTTTCAAGACTTTTCTTGGAATAACTGTGGTCGTTCTTAATATAGATATTTTAACAAATGAATTAAAATGCTGCAGTAATGTCAGTGTTATTAAAGGCGAAACCTTAATGGAAAGATCCATGAATACAGACCTGAAGGCAGTAATTGCATCTTTAACCAAATATCAGCTCTTGAGTGCTGTCCTGCCTCTTTGAGTGATAATCTATTTAGGAGAATATTATAAATTCACAAAATCAACTTGAGATCAAAGCTTAAGGTCGATATTTTTAGAATATTCAGCTGACTCTGTGTGGTGTGACACAGGTGGCACGTCGTGATGAACCCACTGACTGCAGCTACCGTCAGCTCCACAAAACGTTTTAGCATCTTTTCAGCTCTTTGTGTCGGTTTTACGGTCCACGACTTTACTGCTTTGGTTCAGCCTCAGCTCTCTCACAGCGTCACTTTCGCCTGCAGCAGCAGCTGGTTTCAGCGGCAGAGCTGTAAAAAGCCGCTGAGCAGCAAACAGCAGACAGATGAAGAGACTGGCTGGAGAGGAAGGTGGAGTAAGTTTCTCTCTGGCTGCTGGATGTAGAAATAAGCATCTGATGCTAACAATGATGATGACACGTCCATACAAGCTTCCTGTCAGGTTACCCAGCCCCAACAAGGTCCACCAATCAGCCTGACAGGCAGAACTCGGGGCAGAAAAGAGAGCATATCTGTTCTTGAGAGGATTATTACTGTTAGCGATGAACCAGATGAATGTATGAATGTCTTTACTAACTCCTGTCTTATCTCTTCTTATGTTAAAAATTCAAACAAGTCAAATTAAATTAAATCAAACCAAAAACTGAAGCGCGAGGACAAAACTTTCTCTCAGATTTTGTGCATCTTTCTTGAGCAAAGAAGTGATTTTCAAACATCTTATATAGATTTTGGCAGAAACAGAGCTGCAGTACAATATAAAATGATTATGAAGTCTAAGATGTGCAGATATGTTTTATGTATGTAAGTTTATTTGTATATATAAACTTTTTAAAAATAAAGTAATACATGCTTTGAAAAATGCTCAACCAAAAACCACAATCACCCCATCAAACTGTCACTTCTTCTCACTTGTCTTCAGAGTCAAATTAAGTTGAAACGCCTCCTTAAAGTTGACTTCTGGGCTCGTTTGCCACAGCGAGCACAAAGGAACGTCTCCAGGTCGCACTAATCTTCTCCTACCTGCCTTCAGACCCTGCGGGGCCTCTCACATTGTTTGGGAAGCTGGATTAGCGACGCTCTGAGTGACTCGGCATTATTGTGTTGCGTTGTGGAACTCCAACGCCGCCGTTCCTCGGGGATCCGCGCCACATGCTGTCCGGGCTAGCGCGCTAGCTAGCAGGCAGGAGAGCCGGGGTCGTGGCTGATAGGCTGGCGGGCTGCTGGGCCTCCGAGCCAAAGCACACTGCAAAAAATGACCTCAGAATCAAGTTTTTATCAAAAAACAATGAGCAAAAATATGTTGAGTTCTGATACATAATGCTCAGACCAGAGGGGACTCACATTGAAATGTAAATGAGTTTTCTACATGAAGACATTCTGTCCAGAGGGCCTGAAGGAGGACTTGTCTCTGGTTTTAATAATGCATAACTGTCATCTTTTCCACAGAGTCTCATGGGGGACCTCTCATCCTGTGGCAGCCCTGTCCCCTAAAAAATAGGTTTATATACAACTAAAAGGTTTTTCCAAATACATTTAGCAGAAAATGTATTTAAATGTTCTTGTTTAGGCTGCTGAAACCCTTTGTTTTAAAGCATTGGTTCACTATGTTATTAAGTTTTTGCTTATTGTAATCCTTCCGTTCATACTGCTGATTAGAAGCCTTCCTAATGTGCATCCAGTTTCAGTACATAACCAGTGGTCCTCGTTCTGCACAAGAAATACAATCCACTTCAAACGAAGACGTTATGAGGCTTCAGCAGGTTGAGTTGGTAAAAGTTGTTTTAGCACAGATTTCCCTCTCTTTGTTTCTTTGCTGATCTGCAGGGATTTTATTCTAAAAGCTCTGCAGCTCTGCAGGGGATCCACTTTAAGTGTGTAACTGAGGCTGCTCGAGACTTTTATTATCTGCATATGAACTGAAATATTTTTTTGAACATGAATACTGTTGATTTTGCCGCCCATCACTTTACACTGGAAGCACATTTTTCACTGTTTTCATTGTGTGACTGAGAGCTTTGAGTTGACACGTCCATAAAATCATGTTGCCAAGAGAAGATACGGAAGAAAACACATAAATACGCTGTCAGAAGACGTTTAGCTTGCAGTATGAACATTTTAGAACTTTGCAAGTATTTTCTTTAAAAGCTTGTTCAGATTATGTTAAAAAAATAAACAGAATTTTTACTTCTTTAGACTTTAGATTTTCTCCTGCCATTAAAATTTTCCTCTGTGAACTTCATGAAAAGGGAAGTTCAATCGTATTTGTTGTGTCTCGGATATTTAAATCAGCCAGTGTAGCCTTACTGCTGTTTTTAGTATTTTTGTGCATATACCACCAATTATCTGTATATATATATATATATATATATATGTGTGTGTGTGTGTGTGTGTGTGTGTATATATACACACACA
>JAPZEA010000010.1:22546454-22556755 GCA_029783685.1 Heniochus monoceros
AGCCATGGAATGACTTCATGAACTGCTCCGGTGAGGAGCAGGAGAGGCTGCTGTCTCTACTGGAGAAGGAGGGCGCCAATAAGAAAAGACAAAATACAAGTTTCTCTAATATTCTACATCACCCAATAAATGTTTCCGAACTTGCATTGGAGCTCCTGAGCTGTAAAACCACCAGCAGGTGGCAGCAAAAGACCAGAAATACAAAACACTAAAAGTCTGGACTCCTGTGCAGGAAGTTTGAGGTCCGCTTTTTACTGCGCATGCTCAGTTCAGCCCAAACTGTAACGCTCCTGCATGCGTGACTGTAAATGTGTAACTGAAGTGTTTGTGCTCACAGTTCAGTCCTTCAGGCGCCTCAGACTCGTGCAGAATGGTGAGTTTTCAACTTCATTGTTTTAATTTTTTAAAAGCTTTTCTAACATTTGCACTCAGCTGAATCCAGAGCAGATTGAACACATGTTACATACCAACATGTGTGAATGCACGCAGCAGGTTTGCTTCAATGTGACACCTCTGCAGTGTCTGCAGAAGCAAACTGCTGCAGAGGAAAGCTGATCCAACCATACAGGATTTATTCCCTGTTGAAGATCTTCTCAGACTCACTGAGCTGCAGCAGATCCTTAACGCTGAAAAAAGAAAAGTGTAAAACTAAAATTAGTATGCAGAGTCTCAGGAGCTGCAGCCACCTGCACTGCTGGATAATAAGGGTCATGAAGGAATAAATTAAACCTTATTCAGTCACCATTTCATGCAGGCCTTCAGTGAAATCACAATGTCATTATTAAAGTTCATTTTAGTGTGGGTCACCTGTATAAAATTGACTGTACTCTAAATCTTTTTATAGTTATTTTTTAGGAAAATCTAGTGTGATTTCAGTGGAAACTGGTTAAAAAACTGAATCAGAATGAAAGAGACCTTTTAAAAGACTAAATATTCTGATTATTAAAGCTGTTAGTTCGCACACGATGCGTCCACATGTGGAGTGAATAAACGTAAAGTAACGTGATGTTTTCTACAAGCTCAAAGCTGCGGATCAGTGCAGGCTTCAGTCATGTCCCCCTCCTCCCCCTGCGGGGTCAGAGGTCGCGCTGCTGTTTGGTTAAGCACAGTGATCCTGTTAAAGATCTGAATGGACCACAGACACACACACACACACACACACACACACACACACACACACGCTGAACAAAAGATTTTTGTGTGTCTGTTCAGTACGCTCACACAGCTGTTTGACAAATGAACAGAAACAAGTGTAAATGCAACAAAGACTCAGCGGGACTGGGTTCAGATTTGAGGTGTTTGAGACGAGAACGTCGTCACAAGAAAAATGAAATGATCAAAAGTTTGAAACGAACATTCAGTTGACACAAACTTTCACTGTGAATTATGACTCGTGTGTCAGAAGACAGAACATCTCACGGCTGTGTTCAGGTCTGTTCAGATGGTCACTTTAAACGACAGACTACACGTCGGTTCCCGACCAATCAGAGCTGGCTGTGGTTCACGACCTGCGTGATGACATCAGAATGTCTGAGGTGCATCAAACTGGCTTTGTCGAAAAGCCTCAAAAAGAAGGAAGAAACGACGATGACCTCTCCTCTCTTTCCACCTCGTTGTTACACCAGCGTCACTCCTCTTTCGCCTCACCAAACAGTCTCGACTCAAGGCCATCTTACTCGCTCGCTCTGGTGCTTTGGGCTGTATCGCATGATCTTCATCAGCTGATGAGGCTTGATGTAGATATTCAGCAGTTCCGGGCGTCCATGTCGGTTTAAAGGTTATTCAGAATGCTGCAACAGTTTCATCACGATGGAGCGAACCCACCTGCTGAAGAGGATCAGGTTATAAACAACGTATGTCATCGTGTACTCAGTCAGAACGCACGACACAACTGAGGTCATTTCACGAGCTACATGTCATCATATTTCTGGTAAATAAGGTTCATTTACATGGCAGTATTGTTCTAAAACTGCAGGGTCAAACGAAGCAGACCCAAAGTAGATAATTCAGTCAACACAGGTCAAAAGGTTTGAAGTTTCCCAACAACTTGCTCTGAAAGTATAAATAATAAGCAACAGGAAACGCTCCATGATACATGAGTCAATGATGCTGGTACAGCTGGTTAACAGAGCTCCTGGTAAATGATGAGAATATCTTTACAGCAGCTCGGTTAGCTGCATCTTGAAGGAGCATTTTAATTTTTTTGTCATTATTCAGTTACGGTTTTTCAGTTCCATTGTCTTTGTGTATTTGTTTAGAAATAAAATATTATTTTATTTAACAAAACCACAAAAATCTGTGAAGACTCAAAATAAAAACCGTGAATAGTAAGAAAATAAATATAATGAAAGTAAAAGAAATGAGGAGAAAAGAGCACAGATTAACAGCTGAAAGCATCTTTTCCTGCAGAGTTCAGCAGGAGGAGGGTCGTCCCTGCGGGTCCACGCGGTCCGGTTCAGTCCGGGTCAGGAGCTGCTGGGATCTCTGCAGGCGTTCGTGGAGGAGAGGCGACTCCGAGCGCCGTTCATCATCACCTGCGTGGGCAGCGTCACCAAGGCCACGCTCCGGCTGGCCAACGCCACGGCAACAAACACAGACGAGGTACCTGAGGTTCACCTCTGAGGTCCAGATTCATTCTGGTTCGTCTTTACAGACTTTCTGTGTTTTCATTCTTTGTTCGGCACCTTTTAAATGTCCCACCTGCATGATATCCTGATACCAACTCTAACCTGTAATTTTTAAGTTAATTATTTATACATTAAATTATTAAGTATAAAGCTGACAGGAAGCCAAAATACAAAACAAAATGACACAAGTGGCAATAAAAATTTACAAATCTTTGGTGATTATCCCTCAAAATGTTATTATAGAAGAGTTCAAGGTTGAATAAAATATCTTGTTTCACTCTTTATAAACACAAACACAGCAGAATAATAACATAATACAGTCTATTTACATGTAAAGTGATTTTATCCCTATTTGTTTTCTGTTTAAAGTTTAAATTACAGTACTGTAATTGTAAAAAGACATAAATGAGAAACAGTGTTAAAGCCCCACATCTGCACCTTCGTCTCTACATGATGTATAAATGAATGTATGTTTGGGGAGAATCAGTATGAAAGTAACACGAGATGACGTCTGGTATCTCCAACGGCGTCATCACGTACGTACAGCAAACAATTCGTGTTTTCACGTCATACTTTTTACTCAAACAGCTGTTTTGGATCCCTGTAAGTAAATTCACTCTAACTTTTTGTTTCTGTTTGAATGAGAAGTTTAGTTTTTTTGTTTCATGTATCATCGTCACGATCATTTGGCAGATTATTTAAACTGTAACACATCCTGAAGTTTGACAGTGTTTCAGTGTAGAAGTGAGTCAGGACGGTATTAACACGCTTCTTTTCATCCCCCTGCAGTTTCTTTCACCTCGCTGCTAACACGCTCACTCTGTGTGTGTCACAGCGTTTATTTAAACATGTATGACATATGGCACTAACAGGATAAGACAAGAATCCGGCTGAGAACAAGAGAGGCCAGGTTGACCCTGAAGAACTGCAAGATGCTTCGTGAAATTGAAAATGAAATTTAATCAGATTTTTTACTAAGATGAAGGACGTGATATATTTGTAGTTCCATAATAACAAGGACATTGTCAGACATTTACATTTTTTCAATTCAAGTTTATGCATTTGTGTTACTTTTGTCCCGCCTGACGGGTCAGAAGTAAAAATGCTTCTGTTCAAAAAAGTCAAATTATTCCTTTATTCCACGTTTGCACAGAGTGGCTCCTGGTATTGATAGAACACACGAGTTTCTGTCGGTTATCTCTGAAGGTGACGTTTATCTGAAAGTGTTATTTTGGTCCAGATCCTCTCCTGCTACATATAAACCGTGCTCAGCCAGACTCCAGGACCTGGTCCGGGAGGCAGTGGACCGGATGTGGCCGTGGAAACAGAACGAAACAGAAGATCCGCATGGTTTCACAGTGTGGTCGTGATGTTCCCTCAGGTGATCCACCTCAGCGGGCGGTTCGAGATCGTCTCCCTGGTCGGTACGCTGAACCCGGACGCCCACCTCCACATCTGCCTGTCGGACGTCGAGGGCCGGACGGTCGGCGGTCACGTGCTGGGAGACCTGGAGGTGTTCACCACGGCCGAGGTGGTCGTCGGCGAGGCGGTCGACCTGCAGTTCACCAGAGAGATGGACGAGCAGACGGGCTTCCCTGAACTTGTGGTTCAATCGCGCTCGCAGAGCAAAGAGAACTGAAGAACGTGACAGTTAAAGGAGTGAAAATACTTCACTGCAGAACAGACCGTACTCTCTGCATCTCCCCTGTTTATATTCACATTACTGCACAAAAAGCTGCCTCTGTCTTTTTGTCAGTGGATAAAGATCAATGGAGGCTTCCATGTTTGTGTTCAGTCTGAGCACCACGTGATTGGTTAATTGATCCATACAGTGTGTGTAGCTGCTGCACGTTTTGATTAAAACATGTAGTGTGACTTAACAGCCAAGATTAATACAAACGTTCAGCATCTCTCCAGCTTTAAGAACAACGTCTTCAAGGGATGCAGCTCCTTCAACACACACACACACACACACACACACACACACAGTTTTGCGGAGCCTCAGCAGCCAATAGCAGCAGCTCTGCAGGGGGTGCAGCTTTCTGCTAATAGATGTTAAACTGGGCTGCGGCCTTTCAGAGCCTCTGACCCCCCGGTTGTGACAAGACAAAGCGAAACCCCCCCTCCCAAGGATTAGCCATGACCTCGGCTCGGTCATGGCCGCCGCCGCGAAGAAAGGAAGGCCTCCGCTGCCGTGTGGCGGGCGGGTCGGAGGGAGGGGAGAGGGGAGGTAACGGCCTTTTGATGGAATCCAGTTCATGCAGTTTAATTGGACCTCAGGCTGATTGATTCCAGCCTGGCTGACATGTTTCTTCATTACCACGAACCCACACACTCATTTATTTTGACTCAGTCCCACACAGACCGTCCACCAGCAAATACTCACTAGAGCACCAAATGTGGATGAAAATAGTCCCAACAAATGCACCGTTACAGAAACAGCAGGAGTCTCTGAACTGAACTCGAGTTTCTACAAATATCAGGATGTGACATAATGTAGTGTATGTTTGGTCAAATATTCATGAAAAGGAACAAAACAAATGTTTGTTCATCTTGTGCTGTGATCAAAATCATATTAAAGGAGATGCATCATTTTTCTCCTTTCATACGAAATCATGCTTATATATAAAAGACTCTTTAATCTTTTTTGTGTGCTGTTGGACTCACCAACAACTTAAAGTTCACATCCATCAGGTGTGAACTCTCCAAACTGCTCATCACAGCTACAGAAAACTCTGAATTTACATTTAAATTGAACTTAATTTTAAGTTTCAAGAGACATTTCAAATAAAATTTCTAGAAACAACACTTAATTGGCAGGAACTTATTAGAGGACCACACTGGTGGTTTTACCTCGTAAGCTCCAAATCATGTGCACTTCAATTTGCCAGAACAAAACCATCAGAATCTCTTCAGTTTTCAGAGTGAGCAGCTGCAGAGCAATGCATTCATCTTTGAAAAATCTGAAAACAAAAACAAATTTGGCATCAAAACATGCCTCAAATCTTGAACGCTGGATCTTTCTCAAAAAAAAAACACACAATTAACGAGAATTTTAAAAACATTACCAGCCTGCAACCACTTTCTCATGCAAATGTAATGCACATTTTTAGCACAACAAACGATTGAAGGCCATATTGAAAACACGAGGACATTTCTGTTTGTTTCATGTATTAATGTGAGGAAGGATACGAGCTCCTCTTTGCTCCACATAGATCTGATGTTTTTGTCTCCCCTGTGATGTAAAAGTCTCATGCTTCATGTCTGTCCTCAAACGTAAACAAAAGAGCAGGTCGACTCCCAGAAGGACATATAAGACCGTTGGAGAGTAGCAGCGACAGGCGAGCACACTCACAGAACTGGAATTACATCCAATAACTATTTAACATGAAACAGTCAGTTTGGTGACGTTTGCCACCAAAAAGATCATGGTTTGGGTTAAAATAGATATGTTTGGTACATAACTTAAGTTACTTGCGTACATGATGTAAATGAACTTAGATTACTCAGGTGATATAACGGAAAATACGTCAATGTTGACTTTCAGTTTCAGACGATTTGCGGTCTCCTGGGTGAAAGTCCTGTGTTTGTTTGACTCGTCCACGTCCTCCGTGCACGGACGCTCTTCATACGACATTGCCTGACTTCCTCCTTTGCTCCTGTCATAATTAGAATGGCCACTAGAGGTCGCAGCCTAACAATAAACGTAAACACAGGTTGTAAAAAAGTGCTCGCAGAGATGAAAACCAATACGGGTTTTTTTGGGTACGACGGACTGTTTATTCACTAAGTCTCTTTCCATTGCACATTGATGCATTTTGTTTTTGTCGATGACTTTTCCACCTCAGTGAAGCACAGAAACATTTTTTTCTTGCATGTCTCAGATTTTTTTTTAGTGCACAAATGTGATAATGTGCTTAAAGATTTGATAGAAATGCACTTGCTGACCATATTCCTAAATGCAGACTGTGATGGATTATCTGCAGAAAGTTTTAGCCTCAGCGAGTTGATTCTCATAGGAATAACTGAAAGGACGGTTTATAAAATACTCAGCAGGACATTAAAGGACGATTTGTTGTCAATTAATATAAACTGCAAAACCCACCAGTGCCGTCCCGGTCAGGACGGAGACCCTGAATGCGTCTCCCACAGCACGGCGACACTCCGGCCGCCCGTCAGCGGGGCAGCCGGCCTGCCGCCACATTAAAGCCGAGCAACAAAGCGTCCCCGCTGCAGCTTTGTGCTTTTGTTTTGCTGTGTTGACGCAGCATGGTGGCTGAAAAGCGTTGGTGGTCTGCCCCAGTGCCCCCTGGGAGGCAGTTTTACGCAGCCAACTAAAGCAGCTCAGTTCTCATTCCTGACAAATTGAAAGGCGATGCAGCAGCCCAAAGCGGATGTTCTGGATTTGAAATCTAGCTTTTGATCTAAAGACCTCAATTCTCAATTCTCATCTTGTCTTTCTTTAAATGGCATCGTCATGTGGCAGAGATTATTAAACAAATTGTTGTTTTTCCTATAGGCTTATGTACACTTGTTACATTTCCACAGAGAAAAACGTTAGTTATCCTTGTTTGAAACGTCTGTGAATAACAAGTTAGTGGTCATGCTTGTTGTTTATTGATGTTGCAGCAGCGTTTGCAGTTGGCGTCCTGCTGTGAGGCACCAATTACATTACACTGGGAGACTCTTGCTTTACAGAGAGTTGACTTTAATCTCTGCACAGCTCTAGTGTTCAAGACCGCTGTGGCTGCCAGTTCGTACATCTCTGACATGGACAAAAATAATGTTTTTAAATAATCTAAAATCTGAATGCTACCAGAAATACATCTCTTTGAAATTTAGGCAGTTGTTATTAGAACATAAGTCCAGATGTTGTTAGAGAGACAAGTTTTATCTCCTTCAGGTTAAATTTTAACCTTTAGTTGTGTTTTACGTCTCAATTTTAGCTGACGTGAGGAGTTTGTGTTCATATTGGAGCTCACATCGCATCACATCAAGGTACCGACCCCCACTTTTAACACTGCTGGTGACACACTGAGACCAGGAGGTGGTGACTGAAGTGCAGAAAACGAAAACTAGTGACTGCAGGAGCTCTTTTTAAGTGAGGTCACGCTGCATGAATGAGCTGAACAGTGGAAGCAGACTCGAGCTGAAACAATCACGAATGAGTCTTTCCATTCATTTTGCGTTGACAAAAAATGGAAACGTTTGCCTGCAACTTCCAGATGTTTTGTCCTCTTTACAGACACAAGTGAGGGGACGCACAGCTACATGTGATTCTGTGTCGTCCACATTTTATATAAATCAGCCACACACGGCAATTATGGAGCTTCAAAAATTGGCTTTGTGTTCGGTACGAAAAGACCTTCAAACTATTAAATTCTCAGAGAAACTTGTGAGGACGAGGCCGCGCTGTTCTGTAAAAGGCCAAGATCAGACCGGGATGTCTTTCAAGCTGGACACTACGTCATGTCGTGGCATCTTACATTCCTGCTTTGACAACATCAGCCCACACAAGCCAGGTGATGGTGCTCGCCGGGTTAATAACAGTGTCTCATTGTAGTGAATGAGGGGGTTGTCTGTCTGAAAAGTCCTGCAGCTCCAGAATGCTTCATCAGACCTGCTGTTGGATGGTTGAATGTCTCTGGAAACCCACTTCCCAAACACCTCTCCAACCACCGATTCCCAACAATTTCTGTAATTTTCCAAAACTGACAACCTGACATTCACACACACGTCACCAGCGATTGGAAAATGTGTGTAAAACACATGCATGCACAAGTTTTCTTCCAGCCTGGCTTTGCAGATGAATCAGGTGAATCTCCCCCTGCAGCAGTGGACGGTCTGAGTGACGGACGGGGAGCAGAAAAGCTGGTGAGGAGGCTCGCAATTCCTCTGTTTAGTATCTGCTCTTTTGCTCATTAGCGACTTCTCCTCCCTGTCGCATTTAGTCCGTCTGTATTATCTGTCTGAGTAATGAGCCATGTGAGCGGCGCAGGGACTCCGCCGTTGTTAAGCCACCCCCTCTCCGCCTCACTTCAAACGAGACCAACCCAGGTCATTTATAAGTCAGCTGCTAAACAGCCTCCTATTTGGGAAACAAGAGAAGCCGTGGCGGCGGTCGCCGGCCTATGCACGTCCTCCGGCACAGGGATGCGAGCGGCCGCCCACCCGGGGAGCCACCGCCGCCGATCAGGCAGCTTTCATGTGGCAGCCAAAGATCTCACGCTAATGACACGCAGCTCTGTTTGAATGTCGCAGCATGAGGCGGAGGGCCGCACGGATAACAAACACAGATCAAAACATCCGAGCCGCCGCTGTCACTGCTGAAGGAAGTTGTCACAAGTTTGTTGAGTTTTTGCTCCAGCATTGTGTTGTTTTTACCATTTAAAGACTCGCAGAGACTCTGAGGAGAGTCAAAGACACACTCACAGAAAATCCACACTGCTGTAAACACAAATGGTTTGGACTCAGTTCAGTTCTATTTCCAACAACAACAGTGCATCCAATCGAGACAGTTTCTCCTCAGAGGTGGAAGAACAAGTCCTTTACCAGATTATAAATCAGTTTCACTGATAAAGACCAATATCACAATCACAAATTTACCCTGACAGGCTTTACAATCTATACAGCGTACGTCAGCCTCCATCCTCCGATCCTCCACTCAGACAAGGAAAAACTCTGCTCGCGGTGACTACGATGCTGCTGCAGAGAGGCTACAGACTGTAAAACGTGGACGCTTCACACACATGTTGAACCTGCAGCTCAGAAGATCTAAACAATCAGCTCAGTCTCAAGGTGGACGCCCGAGATTAGAGTCACCGCTTCAGGATCTGAGCAAATGTGGAACATGGTCACAGTCTGCCTTCTGTTCCTGAGTGATGCTGCTGAATGATGGACAGAAAAGAGTTTCTGCAGAACATGATGATGTCACAGTGAAGCTGACCTTTGACCTTTTGGATATAAAATGTCATCACTTCACCATCTTATCCTCTGAGACATTTCTGTGAAATTGCGTCATAATTAAAGCATGAATTCTTGAGTTGTGATCAAAAATGTGTTTTGTGAGGTCACAAAATCTAATCAGTTCCCACTTGTCTTCATGTGCACTTTCTACCAAATTTCAAGAAATTCTCTCAAGGCGTTCCTGAGATATTTTGTCCACATGAATGGGAAGGATCCTGATAACATTAGGCCTGCAGCCACAGGCGGCGTGATGGCAGCACGTCTTTAGCGATTTCACCTGTTAGCACCTGTCAGTTAACGCCATCCACATTAAACTTTTTGCCTCACTCTAGGCGGGAACGTCACAGAGAAAAAATGTCAGGTGATGCAGTTAAAGAGAGAGAAAGTGTGTATATGTAGGAGGAAGGTGGACGGATGAGACTGTTGACGTAACCCAAACCACAATCTTTTCTTAAACCTTACCAAGTAGTTTTCATGCCTAAACCGAACCGAACGACCATTTCAGTGTTAGCCATGTGTATATTATTGTTACCGTGATGACAAAGGTCACCTGACTTTGTCCTTTGCTGTACATCCAAAATAAACTTAACATGATAAACTTAAAATGCATGATGTTCTTAAAGGTGGTGTGCTGGTTATTGTGCGCACCATCCCATGAGATCACGTTGAAAAATCAGATACAAATAAAAGAAAAGCAGAAAAAAGAAA
>JAPZEA010000010.1:22765011-22775984 GCA_029783685.1 Heniochus monoceros
ACCATATTCTGTTTTACTTGTTACATTCACACATCAGCAAGCTAGTTTTGTCGGTTGGTCCGGTCACCTACACGACAGTTAGTAGGTGTAAATATTCTTTCAGAATATTGCTCGAGGTAAGAAATAGTTTGTGTGGTGCAACCAGTTTTAATTCAAGGAAGGGTGAATCTCCTCCTATTAAACACTCTGAAACATTAAAATGAGGCCAAGTTTGAGAACAGCTGGTGAAACTGGCTCTGGAGGATCAGCTATGTCACTCAAATGCAGTGATAGTGACACAAACTGGGGCAAGTGAAGACATTATTATATATCACTCTCAGAGATCCAGTTCTGTTCAGGATCCATTCAGTTCATTCTCTTTATCAGGTTTGTCTTTGCCATTATATTATATGACCACTACCTGATATTTTGACATGTTCAGGAGTTTATTCCCCTCAGTTTTGCTGTGTTGCAGGATATGTACATTGGATGCTTACGCTCATATCGCAGCCTTAAGAGTTATCTGTTGATCAGAACAGATGTGTTGTCACTGCTGTATGTGTGCTGTGGACTTAAGTAAATGTGCTGTAACTGTAAAAATAACCAGTGTTCTACTTGACTTTCCACAGGCTTCACTTGGACTAAACTGCATCGCTTCCTGCCATTTTCCCATCATCTCTTGCATTGTCTAGCAGAAATGACATCATCATGAGGAGGAGGCGGGTGGTGCAGTCAGTCCTCTGATCTCTGTCCATCTGTATGGAGGATGTGGTTCTGCACTATCAGCCTGGATCAGTCGCTGGGCTCAGCTGTCTGTTAGAGAGGACAGAGAAGCTTCTGGAGTCTTTCCCCTGTCGGACTCCTCCAGTCTTCAGCCCCTGGTTCCCCTCATCCACAGACTGCCACCTGCCCATCAGACCTGCTAGAGCAGCTCCAGTCATCACCTGCACGAGTGATTCACTTGTCTCTGAGAGCCGACAACACACTCACACAGCACAGAACAAACTACAAAAACCTGAAGTTGACAGTCTTGTTGCTGATAGACCTTGTGATTCTTCATGTGCAGAGGCTACCAGAAGACCACATGAAAATCCACAAAAACCCACAGATGACGTCTGTGTCTCAGAAACCCCAAACCGTCTCCTCCCAGCCTCGCTCTCTGACAAAGCAGAGACAGAGATCACCAGACTGTCTCCTGACAAAGACAAAGACAAAGATGGCTCCCCTGTCACAGACTCGCTGGTCAAACGGTCCTGGTGCGTCTTTACACAGAGAGGAGTTCTCCTGCAGAGCTCCCAGTCACTGTCCAAACAGTTCCATCACATGGTGTCCACCCACAGGCTCCACCTCCGCCAGAGGGTCAAATGGGTGATCAGTCAGCACAACTGTGGGGTGGCCAGGGACATCGAACAGGTAAGTATCTTATTCACAGGAACTAAGAGCCTGCAGCCATGCTAGCCACTCTGTGAAACGGTACTTGAGCTAAATGCTAACATGCTGTTAGTATTCACATTTCTTTTTTCTTTTTGTCTCTTTTTGGGTATTTTGCCTTCATTTAACAGCCAGTAGAAAGAGACAGGAAACGTGGGGAGAGAGAAGGGTGGAAGGATGCAACAAGGTCCCATTTCCAGTAATCTAACCGTAATATGTGATATTCACATTAACCGTTAGGCTACAGTCAGCATGCTAACGTGCTGATGTAATGTTTACCATGTTCACCACTGTAGTTTAGCATGTTAGCATGCTAACATTTACCAATCAGCAGGAAACACAAAGTACGACTGATGATGGCATTAAATGAAAAATTAGAGGATCACCAGTTATTACAACATGAATGTGAACCAACTTTCATCACAATCTGTCCAATAGTCATTGTGATATTTCAGTAAAAGCCAGAAATATCAACTCTGCAAGAGGAAAAAAAGAAAAATCACAATGATTCATCCTCTGAGGACCGTGAATATCTGCAGGAAAGAGCTGGATTCAGGCTGGACCAAAGTGCTGGACTGACAGACTGATACTGACTGTTTGTAAAGCTGTGTCGATGCGTGCATGCAGTACTGTCATCGTGGATCAACCTGCAGTTACAGTTTTCTTGTTAAACGTCTTCAGCTTGTAGACGTTAAACCTTCATGTGTGACCTGAACACCTGCTGGGTCAGCACTCAGACAGATCAGAGATCAGTTGGTGGGAAACCGTCCGAAGGTGGTCTGAGCTGTACTGCTGACATCACAGTTCGTGGTTTGTGTTCATGGTTTTGTGTGGTGTGACTGCGGATCTTTATCTGTACCTTCATCCTTCACTTTGTTTTTCCACGGTGCTCAGTATCTCCAGCATGAAACATCGACAGATTCAGACTGAGCTCCGATGAAGATTCATCCCAGCGTCAAATTACAACATGTTTTCAATGAGTTTGTAGAGCTGCAGCGATTCGTCAACTGACAGAAGATTAACCTGCAACTACTCTGACCACCAGTTAACCATTTCAATCATTTTTCAAGTAAAAAATGTCAAAAACAACCCAGCTTCTCAAATGTAACAATGACAGCAAACTGGATACTTCTGGTTTTTGGACTATTGGATGACTAAAACAAGCAACTTGAATAAATCATGTTGAGCTGTGGGAAACTGGTGTTTTTCACCATTTCCTGACATTTTTGCAAAGTCGGAATCTACAAGACATACAAAGTGTAAATGTTAATTTCTGTTTCATCATCTTCCTCACCTCACCGCGCCTGCTGGCTCTCCTCCCTGCAGGTGTGGCAGGCTGTGAGCCGGTCTGTCAGGAGTTCCAGGTTGCCGACCTGTAACGCCAACATCCAGAGGGAGCGTGCAGAGATCTGGGTGTTCTGTGATGTTCTCCACTCTGAGCAGGTGGGACGTTCGCTGAAGGATGAGCTGCAGCTGTCGGGGAGGATCAGCCTGTCCGTTCACAGGCTGGGAAACATCTTCAGCATGTAGACAAACTTCAGAGGGAAGTAAAGTACGATCAGTCCAAAGGCGCAGACTCAGGTTTTTACAAACATGTTGACACAGATGTCACGATCACACTGAGATGTCTCCATAATTCACAGAACAAGCATATTTCTACTCCATCATCACAACTGTGGTCTTAATTGTGTACTTATACACTAGATACTTTATGCCAGTTTGGGGCAACTGCTGGTCAGATTTCCACTCAATTTGATGGTTATATTTTTGCTCCCCAGAGGAAGAATCCTAATCCTACATTTACTGGCACCAGACCGTAAGGAATGTGCAGCTCAACACTGGTTTCTGAAACCAGGATATGGTGTTTACATGTGCAACACATAATCAGGATACTAGTGTGCATGTAAACACGCTCAGTGTGGAGATATATCAGTGTGTGTTTTTCACATGATGGAACATTTTAACATCATCTGCAACTGAGCACACATACAGCATTCATTCGATATGAAAACTAGTAAATACAATGTACATGTTCTTAATAGACACAGCCTTTTACGTTTAACATCATTTTTCTCACAACAATCAATGCAGAACTTCATTGATTTTTATAAAAATCTACTTCATTAATGAACTGAACTGAGGGGGGGACTGAACACTTGAACAGGTTGTATTTTTCTGCCAAATTCTGGTCTGTTGTGTATATTTATGAATTTTATAGCAAATGCTTCTGATGGTATTTTTCATATTGCTTTGCTTGTCAGTCTCTGATGTGAATAAAGGTTTAATATTTGTTACGCTGGTTTAATATCTTCAATTATTTGAGCAGTGATGCTGGATGGGTGTACAGCCCTGCATGTGATGTGCAGTTCTGGAAAAGCTGCAGCAGCAGTCACATGATATAGGAGTCACCCTGCTTTTCACTGACAGGAAAAAAAAACTGGCCCTCCATCACACACACACACACACACACACACACACACACACACACACAGAGTTAAACCAGTGTGTGTGTAGAGAGGCGACGTAGCAGCAGTAAATCAGACCTGAAGCTTGCATCCACCCACAGCTCACAGCTCCGTGATGTGGACACAAAAGCAGGAAAAAAGTTCCAGTGATGATGTCATTTTGTGGGAATCTCATTCCACCACGTCGTCCCGCTGAAGGCTCCCGGTGAGCAGTTAACAAAACTAGCAAGTAGCTGTGATGTTTACGTATTCTGCATAACATCACCATGCCCAAACATTGACAACTACCCCCCAATACTCAGAGCTTCCACCAGAGGCTCAGCTCATCGGCTAAGCTAATGAGACACGAGGCACTGAGTCCAAACATCCTCTGTCACTGCACAAAGCAGCTATGTTCTGCTATTTCACACTTCAACTCCACTATGTTTTTATAGTATGGTGTTGGTACTTACACAGCTATTTTAATAATTGATCAAAATAAGCTAATTAAGTTGATTTTCATACAAACACTCTCCAGTTCAAGCTTCTCAACTGTGAGAATTTGCTGCTTTTCTTCTGTTTTTATGACTGTGAATTGACAATCTTTGTTTTAGACGGTTGGTTGAACAAAATAAAACATATGAAGACAAAAGCTTGGGCTTTAGAAATCTGAATATATCCATCAGATTAATCAATAATGAAAACAATCTTTAGTTGCAGCCCTAACTGAGAAATATATATTCACATATAGCAGGTACATTACAGGGCTGTGAGAACATGAAGGTCCTCTTCACACATGAGCGCTCTACTTCCTACAACACTTGATGAACTGCACCACACCCACACAACTTAAAAACAAGGAAAAAGATGTATTTTTAAAGACAATGGTTGCATAAAATATTTGATTTTTTTATAACGTAGTAACTATTCAAAAATTCGAAAATCATGACCTATCCCTAGTTTCCACATCATACTTTTGTTTGCTGAACATTGGACCAAGACTGGATTTCCAACTATAATGCTCATAGTCTCACCTCTCAAATTCAGATTTTCAGTTAGTATGAAGAAACTCAGAGAGAAACAGCCTTAAAACTCTGCACAGTGAGGCTCAAACACTCACCTGTAGGAACAGGAAGAAAAACACATTTTTCACTGGTGGGGACTCTAACTTCCTCTAAAGTGCATCTCCGTTTGAATATTAAAAACATTCACTGAGTTTAGAGACTTATTCTTCCTGACTGACAGGGCTCTCAGCCCAGGCTCATCTCATCTGCCAGGTTTATCAATCAGACACCTTCATCACACACAGTGAGATCAATCAGCAGCACCGAGAAGCAAACTGACCACCCTGCTGCCCCTCCAACACAACACAAAGCTGTGAAACAGGAAGTGAAGAGCGCTGACACAGCAACACCAACCAGGAAGTGACATTCCCTGTGAGCAGACTTTTCCTCAGCCAGTGACAATAGACAACAAGTGAAAGTATGTGACAACAAAGCTGCATGTAGACGCTGAGGTCGGTCAGTCGGTCCAACACGTTCGTTCGGAGCAAAATTATCTTAACAACCGATGACAAGTCCCAACAATCTATCAATCAACTCGTCAATAAATCAGTTACTGAAAGGCTGGAAAAGTAACGACAGTGGGAGTTACTGGAAGAAGTTCAAATGAGAGCATCATTGGGGTTTCCTCTCTCCGTCATCATGCCCTGCAAGACAGGTGAATCTATGTGGTTTGCTGCAAAGTGTGTGTGTGTGTGTGTGTGTGTGTGCGTGTGCATGTGTGTGTGTGTGCCTGTGTTGGTGGAGGGCTGAGAAACGCATGCAGTGCAGTAAAGGCAGGTGGTGCGTTCAGTGCGAGCGGTAAAACCAGTAGATGGTGAGAGATAAGGCTGAGCTGAGAACAGATGCCTGAGCTGCATGTGAAGTAAAGTCACAATACCAGAACTTTAAACTTCGGTAGGAAACTAGAATAAAAAACAATACTCGATACTTCTTTGGATACCATGGCTAAAGGACAACACATCTGTTATAATGTTAGCAGTAATGGCTGAGTTTCTTCCTAGTTGTTTCATCTGTGCGGCCTTCACTTGAAAATCTGATTGCAGATCTGTTTTTTTTTTACAGCGTCATTACTTTCGATACTATCAAAATCGAATGTGTAACTAACACAGATTGTATGGTTTTAAACACGTGGTATCAAAAAAGTATTGAAGTATTTATACTTTTGACAACCTTAATGTGAAGCATGAGAATCAGCTGGTTAACAAAGACTCTGCGTCCGATAAAAAAACAACAGAACTGTAACAACACACCAACCAAACAGTGATGGAAGAGCATCGAGACTTTATGTCAGAATTCTGATCTCATTTCATACTGACTTTGCAATAAGAGGCCACAACTACAATCTGGTGAACCTTTCTATGGAAAAACCTTTCTTTCACATCTAAAAAAAGCAGAATAATAATTTGGGATATTTTCTCGTAGTTGAGGCTAGTTGTCAGATTAGCATTTTAAGCGGACTGTTAATCTGAATTCACTCAGAGATGCAAAGTACATTTTTCACATCACAAGTTTTACTTTTATTGAACTTTGAGAAAGAAAATGGCAGCGTTCACCAGCAGCACGCCGTCAGTGCTGACCTCTGAGGAAACTGCACAGAGTCCAAAATGGAGGAAGACATTCCAGCTTGAGCTTTGTCGCACCATCATCTTATATTTACACTCTGCAGTTGGAGTATAAAGTGCTCCACAAAAGAAACGGTTTGCAAATAGTTGGGAGACAAGAGTCAATAGTATGAATAGATCTCTTTAGAAAACTGAGTGAACTTATTGTCCCATTAGCAAAGACGTTTTTCCCCCTTCAGTAACTCTACTAAATGAAATGATGTACAATCATAAGAAGCTCAGTACAGAGATTGAAAGATGCTCTGTGGCTGACGAGCAGTTAGCAGTTTGTTCACCAGCTGCCGTAGTTCACCAACAAACCCTGCAAGCAGTCACTATGTCACCAGGCTGCAAGAGCCAAATACATGCATGAATTTCACTGAGCCACAATCCGGTGTGTCTGGTAGTGATGCACGGATCAGCTCTGATGTCATCCACCCGCCATCCACCTCAACCAATTATTTTGTCTGACTGACAGACCCGGACCCACGTGGACATTTCTCTGCACCTCCACTGGTCCCTGTAGGCTGTATTGCCTTTTAAATCATGTTGATCAGCGCAAGTTTTCCAGGTGATTTCTTTATTCTGTGTTGTTTTGATGTATGTGAGTGTTTTCTTTGATGATTTACTTTAATGATTAGAGAGGCTGCTTTCAGTAATATCAAATGCATCCATGCATGCAGTATTGTCACTGCAGCAAATATCGTGGGACATTCCAGCAGCAAAAACTGGCCAAAGTTAAAAGCTTCACAGGACAGAGGAAACAGAACTAAACTCTCGTCCTCTGAATTAATTTTTTTAGGCAGCTCTGATAGAGCTCGGGATTTGTCAGGACGACTGATTTACTCCAAACTCGCTGTGCACCCACACACAACCCATCTGCTATTAATCAGTATGTTCATTTTTATGAACCAGTCCATCTGATGCTCGTGGATACAACTGCGATCAGGGCATCACTAGTGTCCGAGTCTGGAGCTGAAGAAGAAAACTGTACATCACAAATATGAGACCATTATCTTAGAATTACGAAATTAGGATCTCAGAATTTTGAGATTTCATTCATTCATTCATTTTCTGTAACCCGCTTATTCCGTAAGGGTCGCGGGGGGGATGGAGCCTATCCCAGCTGACACTGGGCGAGAGGCGGGGTACACCCTGGACAAGTCGCCAGTTCATCACAGTGCACATTTTGAGATTTTTTTCTCATAATTACAAGAAAACTTCTCTTTTTTCTCATTTTGAGCAAAAAATTGAAAACTTGGAATTTTGGGGAATTTCGTGGCTTGAAAAAGAAAAACTCATAGCACACATTAGCAGTTAGCGCCTGCGATCAGAGATCAGACATCTGAACAAACTGTGCAGAATGTACCTTCTGATCCACGATGGAGCAGACGAGCTCCCTGACAGCAGACAGCGAGTGGTCTCCATGGTCGAGGGTGACCGTCTCCCTGGTGAGTCCGATCTGAAGCAGGAAGGAGACGCCATGGATGGAGCCCCGTGAGTTTGTGCGGCTGGGGGCTGTCTGGCTGCCGTTAGACAGCCGGCTGCAGAGCGTGGCAGGCGGGCTGGGGGACGGCGACGGGGTGGGTGGGGCGGCGTGGTGATGGAGGGCAGAGAAAGACCGCGGGGAGGCCGGCGGCGGTGGCGGAGAGCTGTTGTCGGCCGACATTGGCTGCTATCTGTGGTGTCGTCCAGGCGGGATAAAGGCGTCACAGGTGAACGACATCCAAAAAATGCTTCCGACTGCTCAAGTTTTTTAGTCAGCCGAGTGTTTTCTGTCCCCTTGTTTGACTTGATTCACATTTCTCACCACTAAAATCCTGCCAGAAAGGTTTCCTGTCACTGCATCTCTGAGGTGGAAACAAGCCAAAAGAATCTATGAAGCAGAAGCTCAGGATCCTGGATCTACGAGCACAGTTCAGTCCTCAGGCCTCCCGCCGGGCGACACTGTGGATTGTGTTCTGAGCAGAAAAACAACCAAGAAAGTCTGCAGATCTGTGGTTTCTCTTCGCTGTTTTCACCATCTGTTGACAATCAAAGACAACGCATTAAAGAATTATTCCCAACAGTTTCTCTCTCCATATCTATAACATGCATTAACCTCAAGTATAAATAATGGCATCAGTCACGTTCTGCCACAACACGAGATCAATGTTTTAATATATTAAAAATAATGTGCCTGACTGTGGCTGCACATGTACTCATACAACTGGAGTCACATCGAGTAACTGCTAGTTTCCTCACTATAATTCCAACTCCATGACTTAACATGAAGATGTGGAAGGTAATGTTACCAGTAACACCCGTCAATGTCTCTGCTGTTGGCTGCAACTGTACTTACATACTTTGGGTTTTCTGTCAAATAAATGCTGTTGAGATGCCTAATCCTACCCCTAAGTCTGAGAATCAATCACATTATATTTACTAATTAACCTACATTTTGGGGCAGTGACTCCTTTCAAAACACATGTAAGCCAATAGCTCATTTCAGTCCAATTTGGAGCCAATAAACACATCCATTTTTTTTATCATTTTTTCCTTCTTGAGATGTTATCTTAGAATCCTAATAGAGTGAAAAGAGGTAGGATTATGCTTTAAGTGGAGCATCCCTTTAATATTTGTAATAATGTGATATATCACCATAAAAAACAAGAAACAAACAAACAATAATACTGTCATATAATCCCTACAGTCTATCACTTTTATATTGCTGTAAGAACCATATCACATCATAGCACAGTATCAGTTCAAACAGTGCTGAACATCATGCAGAGTTTATACGTCTGCTGAGGAAACTAAAACCCTGCGAGAACATTATGGATACTGCTGATTTATGAAGCATCTGCTGACAACAAACTAAAAGCTCAGCTCAACCAAACAACACATGAATAAACAGTTTCTCATATTTCTTAGGATTATTTGGGTGAATGGACCCTTTAAGCCTGTATAGACCGGGAGGACTTCCATGTTACATTATATATTAAACAGATTACAGCAAGTCTGATCTTATCTGGACCAACCAAGATCATTTCATTTGATGACTTTCGTACTGTAACAGCTCGTCATATCATCGTACATGTAGGATTTTAGCTCAATAACACACATTAAAATCAATTTGATTCATTCTGATGACCAGAAATGTTCCTGTTACCTTGAACACTACTGTAAACTTTATATTGTTAAAGTCACGTTTCTCCATATTGCTCACCTGAGTTTGCCAGGGACACAACAGAACAACCACAAATGCAACATCAAAATATAATAATAATAATAATAATAATAATAATAATAATAATAACAACCTGTATCTTATCTCACATCTGGATTCTCGCCCATTATATCGATGGTAAAATACCTGCGTATTACTGACTGCATGAAGTTTGACCATAAAGCAACAGGCTGCCGACCCGTCGGTTCATTCACTTCGCTGAAAGGACACGTTAAAGGCATCATTACCTCTGAGAGCAGGGCGCTTTTTCCGCTTCCATCGGCGGAGAAAACGAGAAGAAAAGTGAGCGTTAAACTCGCATCCAGCGGCCGCTCGTGCTGCTCAACGGCTGAATTTAACGAGCACAGTGCCCGGTGGTCCGCTGTACTCGGTCCCCCGGACCTGGAGGGAGAGGTAACGATGGTAGATAAAACCGTTTTTCTTGTCTCGTTTCTGTTCAAACTTCGCAGCCGGGCAGCGGTTCAGCCGCGCGGCTCGAGCTTCATGCCGATCTGATTATCAGCGCGATTAATACACAGAGACAAAGTACCGCTCAACACCGGGGAGGAGCAGCGAGGGGAGAGGTCTCACTCTGACGGCATTTAGAGAGACCGGACAACTGGAGTCTCTGCAAACACGCCGAACAAGCTAACGCTAGCAGGAGAGAAAAACGGCATCCCCTGTCAAATTGTGAAAATGTCTATAACATTTACCTGACCAGACATTACTTTTGGCTACTGTCAAAATAAAAAATAAATTACAGGTTTTTAAAATAACTCTTAGCTCAAGCTCAAAAGTTAATTTACACAATCAAGCATTACATTTAACTAGCTTTCAGTACGTTATGTTCCAAGCCACACCCAATGCTCAGCTAACACTAGCTAGAGCTAAGTTAACATTAGCTAACGTTCAGCTAACATTAGCTAAAGCTCAGCTAACACTAGCCCTGAGTCACAGAGCTACCATCCATTTTCTGAAAGATTGATGTCTTACAAATTTTGAAAAGCCCTGAAGGTTGTTTATCGACACTTATGCTTACAATCAGTCCTCTGCAAAATGTATATATATTTTGGGTTTTATTTGTCAAGCTGCCCCCCCCTCCAAACAGAGCCATAAATGAAGTATCTCACTCTTTGCTCAATTTGTATGACTAACCAAAATCAACAAGTTTTATCAGTTATATGTATCTTTTTTATGTTACTTCAAAATATTAACTTCTTATACACAGTAACATCTTTATATTTTC
>JAPZEA010000010.1:22923535-22936440 GCA_029783685.1 Heniochus monoceros
TAACATGGACTTGTTGACTTTGCTGCTATTAATCACACCACTGTCACTTTAACCACATCGCTGTCACTTTACCACTCCACCATAAACAACAGTTTGTCCTGAGTAGCATAAAGGAACAACAACAGCTGTGCAGCCCTGTGCTGTAGAATGACAAACAAATGAAGCCTGAACCGTGGGTGTAATGTTTGCCTGTCCGCATACTTTTGGCCAGGTAGCACATCAAACTGTGTCATAGGTCACATCACATCAATTAAGATATTTAAAACGCTACAGTGTGATGTGGAAAACGGTCGTTATTTTCAGAACGCATCATTTATGGTAAATATGTTCCTTTAAAGCGTGTTTCCTTCCATGGCAGCTAAAACACACAGGCTGCAGGAGAAGAGCAGAATTATATTTTGTTGAGGAAACACAATTCGTTTTCCGTCGTGTTGCTAAAGTCGAGCTTGTTAATTAGAGGGAAGCTTGTCTGAAGGATTAACGACAAGCTCCGCTGTTCATTTCAGAGCCTCCGCATCGCACACCTGCACTGATGGATTATGGGTAAGCATTTTTGTTTGTAGGTTGCAGTTTGTGATGAGACGTTTGATCCGGCAAAAGTGTCAAGTCAGGCAGAAAAGCAGACTAACAAGAAGCCCGGTTTCCTCTGTGTATAAAAACACTGGTTTACTGTTGTTTCCCTGCAAACGCTCGGCCTCCTTTCATCAGCATATTTTAACAGTCATACAGTAAAGAACAAAAAGAAGACAAATTGTGGTTTGAGAAGGACCAGAGACAACAGAATTTCTCTTAAATTAGCGGCGAGCGAGGCGAAGCTCGGAGCTTAACAGCTCTGTTTCTGCAGCAGGAATGCTTCTCACAAAGCGGCGGCTGCTCTCCGCTTCCTCACAGAATAATTGGATGGAAAATGAAACAAAGCCTTTGAGCTGATGTTCCTTTTGTTTTAACTGTTCGCTGTAAATACACACACTCATATACTGTACACCGTATTAATGTCGCAACTGCAGTGATCCAAAAGCGGTCGGTTCCTACCAGCAGCCCCGTCCCTGCTGTCAGACGTCATTAACAGGAGTGTGTGTGTGTGTGTGTGTGTGTGTGTGTGTGTGTGTGAACAAGTCAAGTCATGTTCTATTTATATAGCCCAAAATCACAAATCACACCTTGCCTCAGGGGGCTTTAGGACACCCTCCGTCCTCAGACCCTCGATTCGGGTAATGAAAAACTCCCTCCAAAAAAAAAAACTGCTTTAAGGAGGCAAACAGAGCAACAAAATCAAACTTTACACAGATTATAAATGACAAACATTCCTGAAACATGTAGATTAGAAAATACATAGACTGGATGTGAAGAAGGAGGAGGAGGAGGAGGATAAATGAGCAACTCCAGGTGTCACCAAGTGGGACCTGAACCATCACGTCACCACCCTGGAGTCCTGGAAGAGGACAGGACACACGAAGAAGACAGGCAAAAGATCACAATGTATATAAATACTGATGAAAAACACAGAAATATGTAGAGTGCAGAACATAAGTGAGAAGAAGATAACAGCTTCAGGTGTCGCTGTACAGGTAGAAGCTGAGCCACATTACCTCCTCTCAACCATGGAGACCAGGAAGGAGGACGGGCCACACAAACACAGTGTGTGTGTGTGTGTGTGTGTGTGTGTGTGTGTGTGTGTGTGTGTGTTCAGTACAGTATGTAACCAGGCCGTGTGCTGTCTCTCCCCCCTCCTCCCCCCAGTCTGTCCGGCTGTCCCATCGCTGCCGCAGAGAAGATGGCGAAGGTCCACGAGAAGAGCCACTCGACTGACAGCGGCAGTAAGACCAATCAGACGTCAGACCGTGTCCTCAGGTACCGCCCACTCTGAACCAACATTAAAATAATGAGTTTTAATTCAGTACAAGCTCTAATTGTCTTATATCAATGAGGGATGCTGGTGCATTCAAATGTAAACATATTCTAGAAACATAAACCCTTCCTCATCTTGTTCGCTGTCATCTTGGTTTTTTGGAAACAGCTGTAAACTACATTTACCATTTTGTCTCAAATCAGGGATGCTGAATGGTGCTGAATGATCTGAGGAAGCTCAAATAGTACAGTAATACTGTAAAAACAGTCCAGCCATGCCGCTCGGAAAGTTCTATTAGACAAGAAGGCTTTGGCAAATTAACTTTTTAGATTCAACTTTTATGGGTCTCTTAAATCAGTGCTGCCAAATGGTCCAATGAACAACCAGAACATAAATCCAGTCTTTTCCCCTTTTCTGGATTGTCTGGGAAGTCAGCATGCCTGTGCAAGAGTAATTATATTTACCTTTGTTATATAAGTTAGGGGTTTTGAATGTTAAGTGAAATCCCCACATGTGTGCAGATAATATGAACATGAATACAGTGGGGATTCTGAATAGTGCAATGAAAGTGACAGCCAGCCATGCCTCTCGTGAGACCTCATAAGACAACATGCCTCGGGAGATGCTTTTTAGATTCCCTATGTGCTTGTCTCTTAAACTGAGGATGCCAAATGGTGCAATGAAGTCATCAACACATTAACTCGACCTTTTCCTTTTCTGGGTTGTCTGGAAGCTGACGAGCATTCTGAAGCAGTCGTATGTGCAGCCAGTTCTGGTTCGCGGTGAATGGCAAACTGTGCAGTGAACATTGTAGAATTCATAAAACAGGGATGCCAAATTGGCAGTAAATAACCAGCATCGAAAAAAAACAAAGTAACTGTTCTTGTTGGTTGTCTCCTAAGATACAAAACAAGATTGGATGTGATTTTTGAATGTTTTAGTCATGCAGCTTAACCTCTATCATGCATTAATGAGGGATGCTGAATGGCACAATGAAACTGAAGCATAAACCATAAAAACAGTCATTACCTTGTTTTGTTTATTGACATTTTGGGATGGGAAAACAGCACCATATTATATTTAACCTTGATACTTAAATCAGGGATGCTCAGTGGTGCTATAAAATCCCCACTCTTGTTGTTGTTGGTGGCAAACAGCTGCAGATCACACAAACTTTATTTAACTCAGGAGTTAATTAAACTCTGCACATTTTTTTTCTTGTCTCTTAATCATTGAGGATGCAAAATAGTGTCAGCAGCAAACCCTACAAACACAATAACAATGTGCACATTCTTCTTGGTTATTTCCTAAGATTTGGAACCATATTTGTTTAGTCATGCAGGTAAACTATTTATCACTAATGGATGCTGAATGGTGCAGTCAACTTTCCACCATACAAACCCTGCCTCTTCTGCCCCTGATTGCCTTTCAGGCCGATGTGTTTCGTCAAGCAGCTGGAGATTCCTCAGTATGGCTACAAAAACAACGTTCCCACGAGCACGCCACGGTCCAACCTGGCCAAGGAGCTGGAAAAATACTCCAAGACCAGCTACGACTACACCGGCTACGACAGCCAGCACGGCAGCTACGGCAAGAGAGGCCCGACAACTAAGTCCCACCACGGCCGAGACACCTCCCCGAAGGGATACGATGGTGAGAAAAATGAACGCACATCAACGAGCTGAATTCTATCTCTATTCGTTTATTCCTCTCATTTGTTTAAAGGACCTGTGCTGCTCTCGTTTGCAGGCGTCTTTGCATCTTATTTTGGCTTCCTGACGGGAAGAAATATGTCACAGTGGGTGGCAGCGACACACAGATGTTGCATCTACAGCAGCACAATACTGGAATTTAAACAAGTTCGAAGGAGAACAACAAGAAGTAACAACATTGTTGTTTTCAGGAAAAATCTGTTACATGCAGTCTTAATCCCATTTTCTGCTTATTGATATGGCAAATTCACCAGCTCTGGTAAATATGAGGAAAAAAACATTCCAAATTTTTCTCACTATCTTTTACTGACAGTCCTTTGTCTTTTAGAGGGGAGTAGAACCTGCAAAATGATCCCACTATGGGGGATTTCTATTCATTTTCCTATTCTAGGGAGAACATTTTGTGCTTGACGACAAAAGCTTGACAACACGCACATGCCACACACACACACACACACACACACACACACACACACACACACACACGCACACGCTCACACACACACACACACGCTCACACATGCTCAGTACTCAGTGTATTCTCTTTGTTATAGCAGTGAAAGCGCTGGTGTTTTCCGCCTCTCCACATGGCTAGAGTGAAAGCAGAGCAGAGTTATGGAAATGCCAAGCTAAGAGCCTGCCTCCTCTGAGCGGTGGATGGAGGGATGGAGGGAGGGTGGGAGGAGGTGCAGATGGAGGGATTGTGAAACAGGAGAGAGATAATGGAGGCGAGCCCTCTTTCTTTGGCTGGGAGCCATTAGTGAGACGCAGGCAAGAGGGAGGTTTTTAGACGAGGTGTCTGCGCTCCAATCCGTCACGACTCGCTCCCTCCTTTCTAACATCCTTCCCTCCATCAGCATCACTCCAGCCTGCTGAGCCCCGATCACCATCACACCAGCACACAATTGCTGTCTGTCTCCCTTTTCTTTGTCCCTGCAGATTCCTCTCTTTTCACCTCTGCCTGTCTCATTTTTCTCTCTGTGTCTCCCCGTCTGCTGATATTCTATATTTTTCTTGTTGTCAACAAATCCCGTGTAAAGACCAATACCAGCTGTGTGTTAGTCTGTTTCTCAATACTTCAAGACTTCCCTACCCTGCCTCAGCTCCGAGCCCATTCGCTCCTACTGAAGACATAAAAATATATCATCAAATATGTTGTTTATATGTATGGTTTCATCATCTTAATATCCTGAAACATAATCAAACATCATTTTTATTGATGTGTCGCTCAAATAGGAAGAAACTGTGCATTCGTTGGGGACTATTTTCAGCGGCGGATTCATCGTCATTTGGCGCTCTAGTGAGCATTTGGGGCAGCAGGATGGTGTATGTGGGATTGAGTCAAAATAAACTACAGTGTGTGTTCATGGTAATGAAGGAACATGTCAGCCAGTGCAACACTATGGCTCAATTTTGTCTTTTTAATAGTTTTTGGAGAATAACTGAGCCCTATGGCACAGAGGAAGAACATATACTTGTCAGTTTGTTGATGGTTTCGCTCTTAATAATACATATATGTATTTTTTTGGCATATTTTAAAAGCAACAGAACTCCTTTGTGTAATTTTAGATCCCCTCTAATAATCCATCTGCTGCACAGTTTGGCAGAACACCAGCATCATTCTAACAAATCAGCCATACGTGCGTTCATCCCCACAGCGAAGCGCTACTGTAAGACGTCGAGCCCGGCCAGCAGTACGACCAGCAGCTACGCTCCCAGCAGCAGCAGCAGCCTGAGCTGTGGAGGAGGAGGTGGCGGAGGAGGTGGAGGAGGAGGAGGAGGAGGAGGAGGAGGAGGAGGAAGCAGCGCCAGCAGCACCTGCAGTAAGAGCAGCTTCGACTACACCCACGATATGGAGGCAGCCCACATGGCAGCCACGGCCATCCTGAACCTGTCGACGAGGTGCAGGGAGCTCCCGCACGCTCTGGGAGGGAAACCCCAGGACCTGCTGACACAGGTAGTCTGAGGCGGTGTTCACCAACGTCTGCCTTCATAAATCTCATTCACACACAGATGCAGGAGTGGGAAAAAAGCAATGCAGTGATTACCAGGGTGTTATTTTTACATGTATAGGAAATACTGTAGAAAAGACGTCAAATAAAGCAGAAAGAGTTTGACTCATGTTCATCACGGTGAGGTTTTATAAGAGAATTCAGGTTTATTACAGCTTGAGTGTCATTTAGGTTTGTTGACCTTCTTTTCTATCAGTAATAATAGCATCGTGTCCGCCAAGGTAGCTGTTGAGATCTGGGAACATGACGAAAATCACCGAGTCAGATGGTTTTTCAGCCGAACTGTCTGTTTTAAACACCCATCACAGTTTACAGATTCACTTCCTGGTTCATCTTTGACTCTACTTACCATAGTTTTCTTGTGAATTGAGAGATTATTACCCACATTTCAGGTGTGCTCTACTTGCTGTTTAACCTCTTAATAAAATGGTTTAGATCTTGTGGATAAACAGTTTTTCTTTCCATGTTTCCAGATCTCAGCAGTCAACTTGGTGAGTACAACGTTATTATTACTGTTAGAAATGAGCAAAACTACAAAAAATGATAACAAGGGTACATTCATGCTGGTAGTTTATTTGAATATATGGACCAGATAGTCTGAAATTATTTCAAATCCAACTCTCAGACAAGAGCGTGACGGACCAAAGTCTGAGGCAGATGCTCATATTGATATTTGAGAGTTTAATAATGATGGTATATCAGCAGCTGTTTGGTTTTTAACACGTTTCATAAGGATCCATTAAAGGACCACTGACCCTGATGATGTCATGAGGGGATTCTCTGATAGCTCAGACTTTCAACAGGAAGGGGGTCTCATGATTATGGGGTTGTTACAGGAATTATAGGATCCAGTATTTTAGGAGCTTGACATTCAGGATATTTTGACCTCTGCTGCTTTGATTTTGACCATTTTATATTTAATCTGTAACTTGTGAGTCCCCCAGCTTTATTAAGGCTGCACCTGTTTAATTTTGGTTATTGAAGGAAGTCATGTGCTTGTTGTTCTGCATCGCTCTCAGAATTGTCACCAACCACTTCGTTTGCTTACACTACACCTGAGATCATGAGCTCTTTCCCCGCCTGTCTCCATCAGAGTCCGGTTGGCGACCTGGACGACAGCGGTGCGGTGGACGTGGCCGGTCAGCCGGGCGGTCCGGAGGGCAGCGGGACGGTGTTGACCCCCCTGCAGCCGATGTCTCCCCAGCGGCAGGCTCTGCTCAGCAGCCGCTGCTACCAGCTGAGCGAAGCCGACTGCTGGGACCTGCCCGTCGACTACACCAAGATCAAACGGCTGGGAGACGAGCAGGACCACAAAGAGGTAACGGGAAGGTCTACGTCACCTGGCAGAGTCTTCACTGTTTGTCTCTGAATTCACACCTTTGGGGTGTGAAGTCCACAGACTTACATTTGCAGGCTTTGTAAAGTTTACAGTTTTACAGTTTGCAGATGTAAGAATAAGTAGTAACACTTTATTTCACAGGTCCTTTATTTATTATTTCCTGGAATGAATGCATTTTGTTACTAATTATATAGACTGTGCATTTACTTTGTTTAGTTGTGCTAAAAGCAGTCATTGATTGCCAGAAGAATTCATTCAATATTCAGAAACTGTTGCAAACAAATTTCGCATTTTGCATGCTGAGCTGAGCTGCTGCGCACTAATGAACAGACAAAGTTATGCCAACAGTTGATTGGAATTAATTCATTTGAGTTTATACAGTTGTTCCTTTCTAAGAAACTTCCTGTGAAATTATTATGAATTTACTGACCTGCAGAACAAAGTGTTACTAGTTTAACAGAGGCACTGCAAACGTCTGTAGATACAGTTCAGAATTTAAACTGGAAGAAGTTTTACAGTTTGCTTCATTTGCAGTTTGCAGAAGCATCTGAGAAGAATGTAAAAATAGCAGAATAAACCGGAGGCGCAGTAAAAGTCTACAGTTTACAGAGCTCATAATTCACCAGCATGTACAGTAAGAGTTCAGGGTTTACACAATTCATTACTTTGGAGTTAGTTGATAGAGTTTACAGTTAAAAGTTTACAGATGAACCTCAGAAGTTGATAGTTTGGAGTTTATTTCGGTGGTTCTTGCTGCAGCTCATATCCTCATCACACAGTTACAGTTCAGAGGTTACAGGCGTCACATTTTAAACTGCAGATCTGTCAGTGAGTTCATATCCTAAGCACCTCAGTTTGCGATGCATGGGCGTATTTACACTGATGCACATTAATGGAGTTGTGGGCTAATTTGTGCACCATGGCCTCAGTTCAAACTGTTCGAAAGGTCAGTGATGTGGAGGCAGAGGAACAGAGAATAAAACAGACGTAACTCTAAACTTTAAAACCACCTTAAACTTTCCATTTTAACATTAATGTAACATATGTGAAATATATGAAAAGGTAAAAATGAATCATTTTCAGACCAAATTGACGCTCTAAATGTTGCTCATGTTCCACACCATCCACACGGTGGTGATTAAGGGCTTTAGCCACCTAATTTAATATTTAGGCAGCCTGTCCGCTAATCATGCAAAGTACGGATAATTTGAAGCATGTAATTGAGAGATTTAAGGAACCCAGAATTTATATGAAAGGGTGTATGCATAGATTAAGAGATGATTACGCTTTATAAGCTTTTTAAAGGGGTGCTTGTCCCTTGATGCACAGCAGAAAAGCACCATAGTGAAGTTGTTACTTATTTTGCGAGGGCGGACTTTTGGTTGCTGGAATGCATAATTTTTGCATCACTTTACATACATAAGAGGGAATTTTGTGAGTTTGGAAAGGTCCAGTATGTGTGTATGTACACCTTCACTCACCAAAGGCATGAAAACAGCGGAGAACAACGGCGCTTGCCAAAGCTGTACATCACCGCTCGGTTTTTATTGTTATTCCTCACCCTGGAGCCACTAAATAGAAATAGTTCAGCACTACAAACAGCTAAATAATAAAGGCCAAAACAAAGATAGCTGTCGTAAAAGAGGAGATTACTTTACTCTCAGGGAAATAAAAGATGTTGATTGAGTTTTAAAAATGTTGATGTAAAAGCAGCGATGTGCCACAGGCAGCGCAGAGAGGGACAATCAGGCAGCATGAGGCTAATTCCAATCAGATCAGGACTCAGATTTATCAAACGTCTGAGAGTTACGCTTAAGAATGCACTAAAAAAACAATAAAAAACAATAAGACACATTCAGACACTTCATTTGCATCATTACTGACAGCTGTAGGATTGTTGGCTCCTTTTTTCTTTGCATTGGGAGAATATCTGAAGGCTTGATATAGTGGATCCCTTTACAGAATTCGGACAATTAAATGAACTGTGGGAAGTGAAAATGTGCTGTGAGTGATTTCAGACACACCCAGAGATTTTATTTACATCTGCCTTGTTGTTAGCTCTTTTAATATTGGTAATGTTTTACTCAGTGATGTTATTCTGCAGAAACGCGTGTGATTTTAGAGCGCAGACAACGGAGATGCATGAAAACGTTGATTGAAACATGATTGATGCAAAAAAGAAGAAAAGTGGTGCAACATCCACTCAGAGCAGACATTAAAACTGCGTTACACTGAATCATACATGTATCTTACATGTAGGAGCCTAACAGACACCTCTGGAGCTCCCTTAAACTTAAGATCATTTTTAAAACAAAAAAAATTTGTAAAGTCACTTTTCTTTAGTATTAGTATTAGTGTGTGAGTAGGAGTCAAATTTTCCCTTTTAGGGTGGTTGTCAGGGTGGATGCAGCCATCTGTCCTGCAGGCTCAGTGTGCTCTCATGTGGTGAAAAGCGGCACTGCGCCACCTAAGATGCAGCCGCTCCCTGAGTGAACGCTTCAGGAGCTCGAGCACGGCGCATTAAAATGCTGAATTACACCACTAATACATAAGTAAAACATGATAGATCATCTGCACGCTTTAAATCCTCACAGATCTGATATCACACAGAGCAATCCATGCAGCAAATTGCTACATTTGCCTTGTTGGATTTAGAGCGCTGAAGTGAAAGGTTTTAATCAGGAGAGTAATTGCGTTTGTTAATGAAGCACGACATTGCAGAGGAGGCCGGAGCCTGGAGCTCGCAGGCTGATGGGATTTTCTCCAGACAGTCCTGAACGATTTCTGCTCCCCACTGAGGAGGTGTGATGTGTGGACTGCAGAGCAGACTGCAGCGCTCACAGCCACAAAAGCGCTTGTTCACTGAGTCCAACTGGTGCAGAGTGAGTGTGAACTGGTTAACTGGCACTGATTTATTTCACTGAGGCATTACCATGTGTCAGAATAATCAAATGATACAGTATGGGCTCATGGAGGCAAGAGGAAAGTTGTATTCTCACCTTCGGATGACACATGGGGATAAAAAAATATCAGGAATGATGAATTTACTCACAGTTGAGTTCAGCTGGGATGTCCACAGAGCACAAACACATCATTTTTATTGTTGTTAAGTCCTTTTAAGATCCTATAATTTTGGAGATTAATAACTAGTTCAATAAAAGATGCTTCTTTAAAATTCAAGGTAACAGTTAGCTGCATCTCTTTACTCAGCACAAATTAATGCTCATGTGGCCTCTGCTTTATTGTCTTATTATTATTATTATATACATATTTAAAAGGCTAAAAAGTTTAGTTGCTCAGAATTCTTCAGCCTTTTAAAGGTTAAAATATTTGTTTGGTCTCTAAAATATTAGAAAATAATAAAATGATTAATAATAATGAAAGAAGCTGTTTCATTTTCCTTAGTGTCATCAAATCTTATCAGTGTGACCAATATATAAAGATCAAAAGATAAAGAAAAACAGATATGCTGGAAACGTTTTGCATTTATGTCTGAAAATGGACTAAAACCACCGATTATAAAATAAATAGTTGCTGATTATTTTCGTTTCAGCTGTAATTAACTTAAATATTTTAAACAAACAAATTATTATAAATTATTATGTCATTAAGCAACAACCTCAGGTTTATGTTATTTAAGAAGCGTCGCTGCACATTAATTAAACACTTGGGTCCATCAGGTAAATGTGCCAGATTTAGCCAGACGGGCTAATTCTCCTCTGCGGTCCCTGCAGGATGATGGAGTATAAAAAACAGGCAGAGAAAACATGTGAGAGCACAAAAGCTCAGACGATTAGTAAAACACTGATTATGGCTCCAGATTATGGCAGCATGTTCGATTGAGCCTGTTGATAGCGACATTATCATTTATTTTATTTGTAATAAGATGTAAGAGGTATTATTATATAAAGCTACAAAACACAGCGAGAATATCTCCAGAGGTCTCGTCATCTTGCTGAAACACTTCGGTACGTTTTAAATCCTCTGATCATCAAAAAAGCTGCTAAAACACACTTTGATGCTGTGAATTAACACCAAACCAGGGCTGCTGATTTTCAGCTTTATTTATCCAGAGCTGCACCTCGTGTGAGTGTGTTAACATGGAGCCCCTCGTGACATGTTGTAGTCTGCTTATTTCTCGTCCCTACACCAGAGCGACGAGCTGGATCCCTTCCAGGAGCTGCTGGACGAGCAGCGCTACCCGGCCGAGGTCACCATGCCCAGCCCCAAGCACCACAAGTACCCTCCCTGCAAGGAGAGCAAGAAGGAGCTCATCACGTAAGACGCCCTCAACCCTCTGACCTGATTTACACACCGCTGTCAGGGGACGTCTCACCCGAAGCCGAGCAGACTTTAAGACGTTCAGTATAAAGACAGTGGACACACATAAACACAAACAAAGACATGTAGAAGACGATGTGCGGGCAGGGAAGAAAGAAATTAGTAACCTGGAAACATGAAGCAGCAGCCAGGTGGAAAAGAGTAATGCTTTTTGTTTTTATTTGTTATTTTTGTTGCTTGTCTCAACAGACAAACGTACAAAGACAAAGTATGATGCATCGCCGTAGATTAAATATATTGTGTTTGTGCTGTTTTCAATTGAGTTTATGTCAAAAATAACTAGAGAATGATCTCATTCTGTTTTTTTATGTTTTACACAGCAACTTTTTTACAATCAAGATCGTACTAAAACACTTTGTTACTTTGTTGTCACTTTGTTTTAGAATCATTTTGCACATTAAACTGACCTAAATCAGGTTTTGAGTCCAGGATGCTACATGTAATGGAGTATTTTCACAGTGTGGTGTTAGTACTTCAGTAAAGGATCTGAATGCTTCTTCCACCTCTGATGCTTAGTACCCTTAGTTAGATGATAGAACATTGATGCATTTACAGCTTCAACAGCTTGAAATATGCTAAGGCTATGAATTATGCATCTTCACCTAATCCTTCCCTCCTGGGGAAGAGAAACTCACCTTTGCTCCATGAAGGTAGTATCACAAAGTAGCATGTATTTAAAATTTGCCTCTCATTGGACGTCATTTCACTCACTTCAGTAACAACATCATGTGTTTTATTGAGGCAAATCATTGCATAAGTCAAGTCATTTAATTACATTTTATTGTTAAAATAAAATATGAAAATCTAAAATATTTAAATAAATACATATAGAAAATATTTGAAAATATGTTACAAGATTCAGGTTAAAATATTGGTGCTCAATTTGCGTCTCTTCCTCCTGCAGGTTGTCGAGCTGCCAGCTGGCCGACAAGAACATCCGCGGGATGATGACGACCAACGCACAAGAACTCAAGTGAGTCTGCAAAGTCAGTGTGTGTTAGAGCTCGTTCAGAGCAGAGCTGCAGTCCAGACCACCGAACAAAACCCGGTCTGAGCAGCGTGGAGGACGGGGTTCGAGTCTGAGCTGCTGGTTAACAAGTGTGTTTGTGCCTCAGGTGTCCGACCCCCGGCTGCGATGGATCTGGACACATCACTGGAAACTACGCCTCCCACAGGAGGTACAGTCACCGCACTGTGGACCGCCTGCAGCCATGCAAACTACATCAAAACCAAACTGGACTTCACTGTATGTGTCTGTTTAAACTTGTCTTCTGTCCTGCAGTCTGTCTGGCTGTCCACGAGCCAAGAAGAGCGGCATCAAAATCCTCCACAGCAAAGAGGACAAGGACGACCAGGAGCTCATCAAGTAAGGTTCTGAGAGGCTGCGTAGCTTTGCCATAAAGCCTGGGAGGTGTCAGCGAGGAATTATCCTCTTATTCCTTATTTCATTCCCCAAAGTCACTAAATTATCCTCTCAAATTCCGTAATTTGCCAGCTCTGTACTTCCGTCGCATCCGGTCACAGTTTCACAGCCAAAATATCTCAGTCCAAGATCAAAATAAAATCCAATTAAACCCAACCATCAAATCAGACCTCACCAAATACCAAACGCAGCCGACAGGACAGGACAGAAAAGTCATTTTTATGTCCTG
>JAPZEA010000010.1:23064529-23074743 GCA_029783685.1 Heniochus monoceros
AAGAGGGAAGGGGAAAAAAGGAAAAACAGAACAGAACCAAAAACAAAACCGAACACTAGAAACACACAACCATGACACCTTCGTGGAAGAGTCATCAGGAGAAAACCTTTCCTGCATCAGAAGTTTGCAAAGGAACATCTAAACAATGCATTGCCTGATGCACTTTGGAAACAAGTCCTAGTAGAGCTTTTTGGCCACAATGAGCAAAGTTATGTTTGGAGAGAAAAGGGTGCAGATTTTCATGAAAAGGACACCTCTGCAACTGAGCACAGGGGTGGATCTTTGAGCTTGTGTTGCAGCCAGTGGCATGGGGAACATTTCACTGGTAGAGGGAAGAATGGATTCAATTAAATACCAGTAAATTCTGGAAGCAACCATAACGGCGTCTGTCAGAAAGCAGAAGATGAAAAGAGGATGGCTTCTACAGCAGGATACTGATCCTAAACACAACTCAAAATCTACAATGGACTACCTCAAGAGGACCAAGCTGAAGGTTTTGCAGAGGCCCGCACAGTCACTCAACTTAAACATCATCGAAAATCTGTATATAGACCTCAAAAGAGGAGTCCATGAATCTCATAGAACTAGAAGCCTTTCGGCAGGAGGAATGGGCCAGAATGCCCCAAACTAGACCTGAAAGGCTTAGCTGGCTACAAAAAGCCTTTACAAGCTGTGATACTTGCCAAAGGGGGTGTTACTAAGTACTGACCATGCAGGGTGCTCAAAGTTTTGCTTCAGGCCCTTTTCCTTTTTTGCTGTTTTGCAACTGTAAAAGATGGAAATAAAAAATAATCCTCAGTGTGTCTTTAATGTCACCTTAAAGACGTGTCATCTCTCAACACTGTCAACTTAAGACTTTAGGAAATCAGGTCATCTTTTACTAAAAAAGGACAAACTAGTTGTTGAAAATGTAGATGTAGTTGTTTTGTCTTACTTCTTCTCCACTGACACAGGGCTTTTTTTTGCCCTGAAATTACCTCCCAGGCTGCATACGCCACAACAAACTCTATAACTGCATGTTTTGCTCATAGACGTAACACATGTCACATAGACTATAGAGCTTTAAGTCGCAGTTTAATGTTAAGGGTAGGGCCACACATCTTTGGTCTGCCAGTCCCAGTGAGGGAGGTGGGATATGTGAAGGTATCTTAATTTACCGGCGAGTCATACACAAATGGAAAAAAGGAAATTACATTGAAATTAGGAATTATTCTTCATGATAGAGATTAGGACATATGCTTAGGCAGGACTGTGTTCATTTAAAGGTTAAAATGTTCACCTAAATATCTAATTATACCTCAGTATATCAACACTATCACACACATGCACAGCACAACTTTCTCCTCTTACAAATATTTATTTTGATGCATTCAGGAGTCTATTTACTCCATCCATTAAGATATGATGCTGGAGTTTGCATGAGTCTATAAAACCTACAGCTCTGTCTACCTCAGGCCTTCATCTCACCTGCACAATGAGCAGAAACACGGGTCAAGGCCGTCAGCTCCCATCTCAGCATCACACTTTGCAGACATGTGTCAAACCAGGATGAAGATAATGATCTAAAGGCCATTTCCAGGCGACTTCAATACCTTTTATGGCCCTAAATGGGCATTCTGAAATCAAATGCTTTAAGATGACTCACAGTTTTAATGCTACACCATAATGTGCTTTACTTTCATGCCAACAATCACGACTTTGGAAGGAACATCTCCGTATTTACATTTTTTCTAAACGAGACTTATCTGAATATATTTGCATAGATATTTCTGGTCCTCGGCTGAACGTGTCTGCGTTTAATATCCAGTGGGAATTAGATAGAGGGAGGACAGAGCAAAATTTACTGATGACACTGAGGCAGTCGAACAAGAGATCAGACACACAGACGGCTGACAGCTGCTTCTGATCCTCCTATGTAGTTTAAGTTAACAGAGAGGTCTAATATCACCCAGTTGTCAGCCAAATCCTGTCACTGACACCGATTGTGTGTGTGTGTGTGTGTGTGTGTGTGTGTGTGTGTGTTTCTCAGCGTGGAGACACACATCATGTACAAAACAAACAGCGAATACATCTAAGTGTCTTTTAATTTCGCCTCATGTCTCCTCAGTTAAAAGAGTGAAAGTGAAGAGAGAGACAGAGAGAGATGGTACAGCTGACAGCTGAGAGAAAAAGGAGGATCTGTTTTGAGTTTTTGGGTTTCTTTTGGCACGTCGGGATGAAAGAGGACATGAGGAGAGGAGGAGGGGAAGGAGGAGAGAGGAGAGGGAAGAAGGCGAAAGAGAGGAAGAGAGAGGAAAACAGGGTGAGGAGAAAAGAGGAAAAGGGCAAAGATTAAAAGAGACAAGAAGAAACTAAAGTACTAAAGAGAGGAAAGGACAGGAGAGGAGGAGAAAATGTGTAAGAAAGGAGGACAAGAGGAGATAAGACGGCAACAGAACAGAGGAGAAAAGAGGAAGAGGACAAGAGATGAGATTAAAAGAGAGAAGAGGGCAGAAAAGAAAAGAGGAGGAGAGATGTAAGAAAAGGAAGGAAAACAGGAGGAGAGATGAGATAAAAAGAGAAAATGAGAGTAAAAGAGGCAAGGAAGGAGAGGTAGAGAAGAGATAAAGGAGGAGAAAGGGAGGAGGAAAAAGAAGGGGGAGGGACACGAGGAAAGCTTGAAAAAGAGGAAGGAGGGGAAGACACATTAGAAGGATGGAGTAAGGAAGAAGAGATGAGGGAGATGGGAGAGGAAGATGGACAAGGGAGGAGAAAAGGGTGAGCTAAAGAGAGCAGGAGATGAGAGGAGAAAAGGAAGTAGAAGAGGAGATGAGAAGTGAGAAAAGGGAGGAAAGAAAAAGAGAGCAGAGGAAAGTTTAAAAGAAAGAGGATTGGGAGAAGGAAAAGAGAAGGGGGAGATGAAAGGGGAGGAGAAGAAGAAAGAAAGGGAAGGATAACAGAAAGGAAAGGAGAAAAGGAAGTAAAAGAGGAGACAGACACTTAGAGATGGGAAGAAAGAGAGGAAGGAGAAGAGGACAAATTGGGAGACTGGACAGGAGGAAGAAAGGAACAGAGACAAGTGAAGATGAAAAAGAGAAGGAGAGGAAGGAGAGGAATTAAAGACAGGCTCAAAGGAGAGGAGAGGAAATGAGAAGAAAGGAGAGAAGAGGAGTCAAACAGTAAGAAAAGAGGAGAAAACTGGGAAGAGGAAACGAGAGGCAAAAAACCAAACAGAGGAGAAGAGGAGGAGAAGAAGGGAAAGGAGAGAGGAGAACATCAGAGAAGAGACAAACTGGGAAAAGACGAGTCGAGACAGGACGAGAACAGAGGAGGGGAGATGAGAGGAGAGGAGGGAAGGGGAGAGAGGAGAGGAGAAGAGAGGGGGATGAAAGGGAAGGGAGGACTGAATGCAGAGAAAGATAGACAGAGCTTTGAAGAGGAGGAGGAGGAGGGAGGAGGAGGAAGAGGAGGGAGGAGAGAGGGGGATCAGAGCGAGTGAGGGATGAAACAGGAGGCAAATGGACGGAGAGGTTGAAAGAAGGATGGAGAAGCAGAGAAAAAAGAGAAGCATTCAGAGAGGGAGTCAGAGATAGGGAGTAAGAGGAGAAAAGTTTAAGTCTGACGGGAGTTAAAAAGGAGGAGAGGAGTGAGGGATGCTGTGTGAGGAGCAGAGTTCCACTGTCTTTTTACATTTCTGGATTACTGTCTTTTAAAAATGTGACATTGTTTCGTTATTTTATCAGTAAAACAAACAAGCGGAGACGACGCTCGAGCTCGCTTGTTCGCTCATGTCACAACAAGGAAAAATCACACTTTTCAATATTGGATGGAAAAAAATATACGTTTGAAATTAAACGTCTCGATTCGCACAAAGAGGCTGTTTGTAAAAGAGGATGAATTTCAAACGCGGACAGACAAAAGCACAATCCAGGAGTTTGTGGGAAAACACAGAGCTCTGGGCTGTATTGCCGGTAATTGACTGTGACAGTTTAGAGGGGAAAAAAATTCTGAAAAATTTTCACTTAAACCTTCGACACAAAGACCAACTTGTGCAGCAAGGAACAGCGTGTGCACGCCTTTAAAAGCAGCAATTACGAGCCTGTCGTCATTTTATGCGCTGTCGCTGATTCCTTGGATTTACAACAGCTACAATAGATGCATCAAAGCGTCCATTCACATTTCTCAAACCAGTCCTGCAGTATAATAAACTCCTCAACTGTAAATTCAGTCTGCTCCAAACAATCATCACTTAGTCAAAAACAACCTAAATACTCCTGTTGTGGAGTGTGGAGACACTATGACTGTGTCTGCACTGGTGTCCAGGATTTGCATCTTTTCTGGTTTTAATCACATTCAGGATGTGGCATTTGCAGAGAAACCTGTTTACCAGCTACCTGTATCCATCATCCAGGTTTGTGTGTGCGCTGATGTCTTTTAATCCTCAGCATCCAGCCACTCGCTGTCATTTCTCTTCCAACTGGTTTGGTTTCAGGCTGCAAATCACCAGTAATTTCATTTCATAATCTAAGTCACACTGGCACCATTAATCGAGCTTTTTTTCTTTTTTTTTTTTTGAGTTGAAGATGCAACAGGAATCTGAAACCAGGATGCGGTGCTGCCATCGGTTGCCATTAGAATCCAAGAGTGTTTGTTGGATTTTTGGTGGAGTGGTCCTTAAATGGCCTCCAGTGAAAACACCGTGTCTCTAAAATGCCAGAGAGAAATGGCTTCGATTTGAGCTCAACCACGATGGATGGGAAAGTTTGTCCAGTCCAGGCTCCAAAGGGGTTTATAAAATAAAGGCTGAAGAAGAGCATCCTCTGATTAAAGACTAAATCTGAGGAGAAAAATTCAACTAAATGCCATGCAAGCTACTTTTTCTTCAGCTTTACATTTTTACTGGTCCACATATTCAGATTGGGAGCTGCCCAGTAAAGCTCCAGTCCTCTGGTGTCTAGCTAAAAGTAGGCCTACCTCTCTGAAAGCAGGCATGAGATGCACAAACTTCCCACCCTCATCCAGGTATTATATGTAGGCCTATAACATACGTTTCTCCACACTTGAACACTTGTGACTGCAGAAAAGACAGACATGAAAAATATTCAGCAGGGACGCCTTTTCAGGTCGCGCCAGATTTACTTCCCCTCTTTGAAGCGCTGATGCTTAGCCTGCTAGGCCGCCCTCAGCACTAACTCTCGTTAGCATGTGCTAATCCCCCGTCGTATGATGGATGGGAGATGCAAGGTGCTAGCCAGCTGTGCTAGCTTTTAAGCCTTAATACCCTGAGTATGAGTGAGCTAGCGTGGAGCTAATCAGTCTTAATGCCATGCATATGGAGTTAGCTCCAGAGATGGCTAGCCACAGTAGCAGTGGCTAATCCTAGCAGCAACAGGAACAAGCCCAATCCCTCGTTTTCCCAAATACGTCAATTTTAGAAACTGCAGCATGAGATTAACATTAGTGGGAGAGAATAAAATAAAGCAGGGGAGAGGAGAAATACATTAAGAAAAAAGCGGTAGCTCTAAGCACTTAAAATGTTGGATGACATCTAGCTCTTGTTCCGATTGAGGCTCGATGCTGCGAAGACTTTCTGTAGAGAAAAGAAAGAGCAAGGAGAGCTGGAAAAGACGGTGGAGGAGGGAAAAGGGCGGGATTGAAAGGAAAAAATGAGTGGAAGTAGAGATGGAGCATTTCCCTAATGCTGAAGTACCAGGGTGAGACACACACCACAGGCTCTCCATTGACTTGACGACAGGAAGTGATGTCACGCTGGTGTGGGCACAGAAATATCTCGGCAGCTCTTATCTTTAAGTGCATGTGTGCGTCTGTGCGAGTGCTTCAAACTGAAGCACCTGCTGCTCGCTTTCTCTCTCTCAGTCTAGAAAATCACAGCCTTCGGTCGGGCGCCTACTCCTCCTCTTCCACTTCCTCCTGATCCTCCTCCTTCCGTCCATCACATGGTACGAGCCCCAGCACCAGGGCGCTGACATGGGCCACGAGCTCTCTCTCCCTCCCTCCCTCTGCGAGTTTCGGGCAGGAAGCCACCGAGTGGCACAGCAGAGGCGAGCCACCTGTTCCTCCCTGGCAGAGGAGATTGAGGAGGGATGGAGGGAGTGATGAAAAGATGACGGCAGGGGGAAATGACATGAGGGGGGAGCGAGGCGAAGAGGAGGGGCGGAGGGAGAAGGAAGGAGGAGAAACTGAGGAAAGGAAGAAGAGGTAGGGAGAAAGCGGACAGGGAAGACAGAAAAAGGAAAGCAAGGAAAGGAACGGAAGATAGGAGGCACAGAGAGGGAAGGATGGAGGGATGTGAGAGTGAGAAACTCAGGGAGGAGGGATAAAGCAAGTTCGAGAGGGGACAATGAAGGATGAAAAGGGGGAATGGAAGGAGGGATGAGGCAAAAGAGGAAACCATGGAGGAAGGTAAGGATTAGAGAGAATGAGGGATGAGATAAAAAAAAGACTGGAAGGGGTAAGAGAGTGGAGGGAGAGAATAATGAGAAGAAAGTGAAGGAGAGATACAAGAAAAAAGGAATAAAATGAAGGTATAGGAAAGGGTGCAGATGGAAGGAGGTATAGAAAGAGAGAGGTGGAGGTGTATGAGAGTGATAAACTGAAGGGAGAGATGAAAGGACAATGAAAAGATGCGATGGAAGAAGAGATGAGGCGAAAGAGGAGCCAAGTGATGGGGGAAGGTGAAGATGGAAGGATAAGAGGAGGTGACAAAAAATGAGGGATGGGACAGGAAAGGAAGGAGATAAGAGAGAGGAGTAGAGGGAGAGAACGAGAGGTAGATGGAGGAAGATGAAAAAGTAAAGAAAAGGTGACAAAAAGTCAACTTAAAACAGGGAGATAAAGCAAAGGATGCTGCAAGGGACAGAAAAAGAAAGGAGGCAAAGGATTTAAGGAGGAAGAGAATGATAAAAGGGGGTTAAAAAGACGGGATGAGACAGGAAGGAGGTCAGAGGTGGGAGGAGGAGGAGGAGGAGGAGAGGAGGGGAGGAACAGAATAATAGGGAGAGGGAGGAAGAGATCGAATGGAAAAAGGAAAGCAAAGATGACAGAGCGAGGGATGCTGAGAAGGACGGAAGACGAGAGAAGGCGGAGATGCCCCCTAATTACAATCCCTCCTCCTCCCTCTTGACTTTGTCCTCTCTCCATTCATCACTCCGTCTCTCCTCCCACAAACATCCCGTCTTCCTCAGCCGATGGGTCTGCCTGCGGTCATGTGACGCTCTGACTGAATGAAGAATCACACTGTTCAGTTACTACAGTTACTTGTACTACTACTACTACTACTACTACTACTACTACTACCACAGTTTTCTTCATGTTTATTACTGCTTAACTCATTGTTTCTTTTTTCTGCTGTTTTACTGATGTACATAATTGTTTACTATCATTAATAACAGTTTATTAGTGTTTACAGCTATTTACTAATGTTTACATGTTTATTACTGTATACATAATGTTTAATTTATGCTAACATGTTAGCTACTTCAGTTTTACCAGATACTTAACTAATGGCACTCCCATCGCAGCCTCATTTGTACTTTGAGTTTAGCACTAATTAGCAAATGTTAGCATGCTAACACGCTAAACAAAGACGGGGGCCAGGGTGAACATTACTCCTGCTAAACATCAGCATGTTCAAATTGCCATTGTTAGCACGCTGAAGTTAGCATCCAGCGTAAAAGACTAACTACAGCCTCGGCTGCATTCAGAGACTATGGCGGGCTGAAGAAGAGGGTGAAATATTTGTACTGCGAACAACAGTTTCATATGTGAAACAGCAGTAATTGATTTCATTGATGTAGAAGGAATTGAGGGAATATTTAGAGTATTTACAGGTTGATGTATTTACAGTTCATATTCACAGGAATGCAATAAGTTAACTGTTTGATTTCTTGTGCTTATGAAATGTGTGTGGGTGATTAGAAATATATAAAATCTAATATTTTATGGCATTTGTAACATTCAGGAGCAGGTGACTGAGGTTTTTTCACCTCTGTCCCTCTCATGAACAAATGGCTTGAATTTGTTTCGGCGGCGTCATAACTTTGGACAATTTCTTCTTGCGTCGAAACAAACATTCCGGGTGGTTCTGTGGACTTTTTGGATTAGGACGAGGGGAATCATTAGAGCGTCGAGCTAAGGCTTCATTCACTGGAAACCAACACGCACATATAAGCACATGCACAGTATAAAGCAAACATTAGAGGACACACAGGTGTCCAAACACACATATACAAAATACATTGGACGTTTGTTTACAAGAATGTACACACACACACACACACACACACACACACACAGAACACAAATAAGCAGACAAGCTTATGGACACTTTACAAAACAGGGTGGAAGGTGAGCAGCAAGCCAGAGAGTCAGAGAGAAGATTGAGGGAAAAGTAAAGAAACAGAAAGCAGACTATTGGCAGTGCGACAGCGAGCCGGAGACAGCAGCCTGTGCAGCTCTGAATTAGCAACATGTTTCTTGGCCGTGTCGTTTAATCTGGCTAATTGAATGCTCCAATAATTCTAAAGAGATTATAGTCCGACAAGGCGTCACACTCGGGTCAGAGGTAAAGCGGGCCAATGATCTATTTGTTAAATACATCAAGCTCTCCTCTAATTTCTTTTGATTGAAATTGATCATTTTCTAAATGCACGGTCCAGATGGCTGATAAGATTTATTCCCTTTGTGTTGGGGGAGGTTGAGCTAATATTATGTAAAGAAGTGCGGATAACTCTGGATTAACTAAAGATCCACGTGAAGAAAGCTGGTTTTAACGCTCTATCTGCCACAAGCCGGTGATTCCACGTAAAGCCATCATGCTTTCATTTAAGCCTGTTTTTTTACTTAGAAATTACAAGCAGCCTCTATCTTATCTTTGTATCGTCTGATTAAGGATCCTTCTTTTCACTAATTCACTTCCTAACAGCGGTGTAACATTTGGTACACCAATAGCATCTACAACAGCATCATGGTGAATTCATTTTCTACTGATTGCAATCAGTGGATTCTCTTGCAAGAATGAAGTACATCTGCAAATCATTCTTTTATTTATTAAGCAGTTTTGTGACACTCAAACTTGCATTGTGGATCAGTAGCAGTCCTGACGGTGTCGAGTTTCGGGGGAAAGGAGAGACAGATTTCAAAGCCGTGGTAGCTTATTAGCTGTGTTACACCATCTGCTTTTCTTTAAAGAGTCACGCTTTGCAGCCTGGTATGAGGAAGGAGTCAGTGGCATACGTCTTTTGAATAACTTATCTATGAACTCATCATCTCGTTAGCTCGGAGAGACTTTTTTCTACTTCCCCAACACTTAATTGATGGAACTGATGTATAATCCTGAGAGCAAAAGGCAGAGGGGAGCAGACAGCACAGTACAGAGAAAATAGACAGAAGCTTGAGGAAGTGTTGACTGGCGCCAGCGTTTTTCCAGCTGGTCAGTGTGTTAGCAGTCAGTTCACCAGGTACAGTAGTCCCTGAGACTCCAATCCTCTGAAAAACGTGAGGATGAATTTCCGAATCTATGCCACTGGCTGGTGTGACCGGGCCTGCAGGCAAAGCAAAGACAAAGAACATATATATAGATCTTTTATTCAGAGAGCCAAATTAATGGTGGTGACAATAAAAACACATTTATTTCAACTTGTGCACTTTAAAGGCGAGACACCTGAAGTAAACATTATTCTGTCACACAACGAAAAGACCACAGATACAAAGAAACACATCATGTGTTTCTGTTTTCATGATGTCCACCCTGATGAAGACACGTGAAGCATTTGAAACCACTTATATGCCCAACTAAACAAAGACTTTTTAACATAGTTTTCCTCCTTTGTCTGCCCCTTAAGAATCTGCTTTACTGACCAGGATTTTCATCTTCAAGGACATCTTACTGTAAGGTTCTCTGGATTTACTGCGTATGAAACCGAGCACTTGGCCTCTGCATTTCTTCCAGCGCCTCACGATTACTCTTTGATAAACCATCTGAGGGCTGGTTCTGGTTAATGTTGCACCAGCCTACGCACATACAGGAAACACAATGTTACAGAAAACTGATCCAGTGAGACAGAGAGGAAGAGGAAGAGGAAGAGAGATGACATTTTGAACCACGGAAGTTTTGTGATTGGCCTGTCATTTCACATGCTTTGTGTATGGCTCCATAGTGCAGCTCTGAAGTGCTGAAGTGCATTTCTCTTCTGACATTCAACAATATGAGGAGG
>JAPZEA010000010.1:23406242-23418507 GCA_029783685.1 Heniochus monoceros
GGGTATGAAAGGGGCATCCTCCAAAGGCTCAGTGGTTCACAGCGAGGATGGAGCGAGGTTCACCACTTTGTCAACACGTGATTGGACAAAGGAGATTAAACATGGACTCAGGAACACTTCGTTAAACTGTTCCCAGCTTTCTTGGAATTGGGGTTGTATATCTATATCACTGGCAGTATCATTATTTTGTGTTACCAAATTATGTTTTAGTTTGAACATATATCTTCTTAACAGTCACCACCAATATCTGCTAATGTTCGTTCATCACCCAAAGCTCATTCTTGCATTCTGGTCCCCTAGCAGGTCAATCTCACATTTCTGGCAAGAGGAAATTTTATCAGGCAGATAATCCACTTCAAGATGAGCAGATGTTGCCTCTGCACTGGGCAGGATTTCTGGATAACTGCTTGGTTTCTTAACATTTCCGTTCAGTATCCATGAAGGGAGGTAAAGTATGGTTATGGTGAGACATGTAACAAGCCCAAGGACACGTCTATTGCCTGTCGGTTTAAATGAGGAAAAGAACCTTGATCAGTACAAATACTGCAAACTGCAAGTCAAAGCTTTATAATGAAAAAAAAAACACTTTATGTGCACCTTTGCTTTGCAAAGCTCAGCTTCAATTTGTATTGCTGCATGTGGCTGCAAGATGGAATTGTGCTTTTCTTACGTGTTGCAACTAGTCAATCAGAGCCATCCATGAAACAAAACAGTGTCATTTTTTTATACAAGAAAAACTCATTGACAGTTTCATGCGTTGACTTGCATTGTTTAGCACTTTGCAACTGCACATATAAGGAGACTGGGCATGAATCCAGTGTCTGACTCGAAGACTGAATAGAAACACTTACACCCCTCCACCACCCTGTCTGTACTCCTGCACCTTCCCTGTTCTACATGAACATCACATTACTTCCTGCATAGCCAGTGAATGTAGTCAATATCCTCAAACTGTCTTTCTGTCTTCCTGGCTGGGTTACATTTGCTAATGCACAATACTGTCACACACTCCTGAAAAGCAGAATGTTTCCTTACTCCTTTACAAAACAACACCACATCAACAATTCAGGTGCTGTTGTTGCCATAGGATATTACTGCTCTCTCTCTCTCTCTCTCCTTCTCTCTCTCTCCCTCTCTAATCCATACATATATCCCACTGGACACCAGACTGGGAAACTGTTTATCCAATCACAGCTGTTCAAAATTCCTCACCTTCCCCTACAAAACCCACCGCCTTCACTGGTGAATATAAATAAAGAGAGAGAGTGTGAGAGTGTGAGTGTGTGTGTGTGTGTGTGTGTGTGTGTGTGTGTGTGTGTGTGTGTGTGTGTGTGCTGTGGAAGGGGATGCTTAGCAAACATTGCAGAGCCAGCAGTCTGGAAGAAGAGCAATAATTCACCCTCTGCAAAAGCCATGAATAAAAACAAACTTAAAAGAAGCGACAAAATATAAAATGTGCTCATTCTTTACTTCTATTTCTCTCTGTCTCCTCCTCTCTCTCGCTCTTACGTTCTGTCTGTCTCTCTCTCACACACACAGTCATGTTTCCATCACAGATGACATTACATAGAATATTCCTGGAGACTTACCCCAACCCTAAAAACCACTTGCCTAAATCTAACCTTAACGCTTCCTGCTAAAATTTCATGATTTTCATTACAGGTGCTTCCATTTTGTGCCCAAAAGGAAGGCAAGTCCCCACAGTTTGCCTGTAAACAGATTTATGTCCCCACAACATGACTAATATATGTCCACACACACACACACCTACACACACACACCCACACACACACACACACACAGAGAAACACATCCACACACACATCCTTTCACCCTCTCTTTCACCTTCATCGAGCCTCCCTCAAAGAAAATATATTTTTGGAATTTAAACCCAGGTAACCAACAGAAATGAAATATATATCATATTGAAACAGCAGTGACACACACACACATGCACACACGCACGCGCACACACACGCACGCACACACAGTGCACTATTATAAAACAACAAACAGTAGAAGTAATAAAAAAACTAATAAGAATGGCCTCTCTGTGAAAACACACTCACACACATACTTAAAGACGAAATCACAAGACACACACAGATTCATTATTAAATGTCTTGAAGGCAGCTGTATGTGTGTGTGTGTGTGTGTGTGTGTGTGTTTGTGTGTGTGTGTGTGTGTGTGTGTGTGTTAGAGGTGTGCGCAGAGTTTAGAGCTTTCAATCTAATCCCGTTCTTTATTGGCCACAAGCAGTGGGACCGGTCGTGTAATACACAATAATGTGTGTGTGTGTCTGAATGTGTCTGTCTGTCTTTGTTGCTGAGGAAGAAGGAAAGATTTGAGGTTTCAGAGGGGAGTTGAGCAGGAGGAAGAAGAAGAAGATAGAGGAGCGCTCATTTAAATCCTCCTGGTAATATTGCTTTCTTCACTCTCTTGGCAAGGAGATTAACTGCTAATGGAGAGGATATGTCTGCTATTAGCCCCAACAACAACAACAGCATTGACGACACCGTCAGCGAGGAAGTGCGACTGTGACGGCGACTACATCGACAGCAGAACATACAGAGGCTGTTTCCTGGGTCGTGGAGCTGACGGTTTTGAGCCAGCATGAGTTTGTGCAGCAATTGAATACGCTTCAGTTCTGAGGTTACAAAGACCTGACAGCCGGACTCGAGTCAGATTTAAAGGCAGGATGAACACGTTTAAAGATGGCCACAACTAGCCGGCTCAACCTGGTCTCTACATTGTCCCGCCCTCACACTCTGCACACTGTTATTGGCTGGGGACTACACACCCACTGAACACAGCAAAATAAGAATAAGGAGGCAGAGGGCAGGGTCTCTGCATACACCACCACACACTTTTAGTGAGTCATAAGTGATGACTGAGAGGGATTATTTTTGAATGAGTCTATACATTGTTTTTTTAATGAAAATCTTACTCATTCTGCCTTTAAGTCACAAAGACAAAGATCTGAGCCTGACTGCTCTGAGACTTTCATCTTGAAGATTCTCCTTCATCCAGACAGATGAATGACATGAGCCTTCACACACTCAGAAACTCGACATGAGACTTCAAGGCAAAAACATTCACGTCTCAAGTTCTGAGCTGGTAATATACCAGAACAATAAAGAGAGTAGGATGAAAGCGAGGCTGGATTGCCACACACCTTCACTGTTAAAATGATTACATCTATGGATGGAAAGACATGGTCTCAGTTAAAAACATATATACACAGTTTTGAAAGGAAAATCTTCAAATGCCTTGTGGATTTTTTTCCATATCAGTGTTAACATAATATGAGTTTTAGTCCAGATAGCGAAACAAAGAACTCAACCTGGTCCTGTTCAGTTTTAGCTATAATATCCATCAGTTATTATAACATTTTACTCACCAAGTTAGTGTGTATCGTAATAGTGTGCCTATAGCTTTTCCAAGCAATGACGCATTTTATCCAACATTTCAGGTGTGCTGACTTTCAGTTCAGTAACATGGCTGATCTGAGAGTTTATGTATGACCTGTGTGATGTGGCCACTCATGTCCTCTCCCTGTTGGACTGTTGAACAAAATGTTCTGTCGGTTAAAAAGATGGATAAAAATCTGAATAAAAAAATTCCAAAGCTACAAAGTCATCACATCAATTTATCATTTATGTTTTGTGGCATGTAAACATTGTTGGTAACAAATGGATCTATTTGCATCTGTGCTCTGGCAGGAAGATCCAGTATATCTTGGATATACCAGCACTGCTAATCAAAGTGGGATAACAACGAACAAAACCTGCCTAAAGGCTGCAACTTTGTAAGGTACAGAATCATGAAGAGTTGTGCTCAGCCAAGTGGCTTCTTGTACGTTTCACCTCAATAGTTAAAGCCACCATGCAGCTCTGCAGCAGTATGGATACGAGCGTGTGCTAACACAGAGGCAGTGACAGGAGAAGCTGGCTGTAACTGGCACTGAGCAAAGAAATGACACATTGAGCACAAATGACTGGCGACAGTGAAAACAGCTTGTACTCTGTCTGCTTTAAACCAGTTCATTTGCTCCCTGTCGCCTCACTGTTGTTGTTCTTGTTGTGTGTGTGTGTGTGTGTGTGTGTGTGTGTGTGTGTGTGTGTGTTGGCTATTTCTCTCTCTCCTTTTGTCTCTCTTTTCCTCCCACCCTCTCTATATTTCTCTATTTTCCTGTTTTTTTTCTGTCCTTTATCCATTTTTTCTTCTTTCTCATTTTTGTTCTCATCTTGCATCACGCACTCCTCTTCATCCTCCTCCGCCACTCCTATTCTTCATCTTCTCTATTCTTTCTCAATCTCATTCTTTTTCTCTCCACTTTTCTCTCCTCCTTTTCTGCATCTCTTGTCTCTCGTTTCTCTCCCTTTCTTTGACTCCCTCTCTCTCTACATTTTGGTTTCCCCCCTCTCTCTCCCTCCCTCTCTGTTATCTTTCTCCCTCACTCTCTTTATCCTCACTTTACCCTCCGCTCTCTATAAACTAGATTGATGGCTTAATCCTACATGCATCAAGGTGAGAATTACAATTTTCACACCAGCACACACAAGCACACACACGTACACACTCACACAAATGGCAGTAGACAATGACAGCCCTATTCACACACACTCCCTTTACCTCCCACACACACATTATCCTTTCCTCTCTTTGACTATGTTGACATTTGCAAAAGTAACCCGTTTACTGGCAGAAATCAGGTTTAAGGAGTTTAAAGAGGCCATATTATGCTTTTTGAGCTACTCCCTTTCCTTTAGCGTGTTGTGTGTAGCTAGCGTGTAGCTTTGCTGTGTACGTAAAACAAGTGTCAAAGCCCAAAGTCCACACCAAAGGGAGTTCTTCTCTCCCACAGAAAACTCTGCTCCTGAACTACCTGAGACACCTTGTCAGTAGTTGAGCCTTTTCTTCCATTACTTGTCTATGTCGCGATGTAACACAGCACCACCTCCACCTCAGTGACCATCCTCCGCTTCAGTAAGCGTCCCGCCCGCTTCATGGTCTGCCGTTGCCATACGAAGATGTGGAAGGTAACGTTATGAACAGTCAATTTCTCTTACTGGCTGCAGGAACTGGACTAATTTTGGAATGTGGACAGTCAAAAGAAACTGTGTGTGAACGTTAAGTCTCATTTGAAGCCAACTAAATAACAACAATAGTAGGTTTGATGTTGGTATTTTTTTTTTTTTTTTTTTTACATGTTGCTTTTTTGTGTTTATACTGCAATGCTAGCTCAGCTAGTGTTAGCTTTGTTGTTACACGAAACATGTAAATGTGTTGCAACTGAAGTGAGGCAGTGAAGAGTGATGTGAAGGCTAATGTGAATCAGATTCATGCTTGAACTTGTGCGGTGGGTAAGTTGTTATTTTAGAAGCGGTTACTGTATTGTGGTGATATTCACCATAGAAGTGCAGCTAGCTGGAAGCTAAAAACACAGGAAGAGCTGACAGGAAACACAATGAGCAGCACCTGCTCAGGCCTGTGTGAACTGACCATGAGACAGATACTATGAGAAAAATAATGTGTTTTTTGAATATCAAAGCACATAAACCTATTCTGGTAGACACCCAAAATAAAAGGTCCAACCTGAAAATGAATATATATGGCCTCTTTAAATGTAACTGGTCAATAACCAGATATCTTGTCTCCAAACTCCTGATTTCTGAACAGGTAGATGAACAGTCATATCATAATAATGTTATTTACAGCATGGCCACCAGAAACACTGATACTGTTTGGCTTGCAGGCGTGCATTAAGATCCTCTATGGGTTTAAAGGTTAACAAATATGAATCAGAAAACTGATACAGAAGTCAAAGATCTGGCTGCATCAGTACAGAAGCACAGATCTGACCCAAATTCTGCATTACGAAATAAATACAGCTGGATTTATTTCTTAATGGAAAATTTTTTTTTCCAAGTAACTCGGGTTTCTTCAGCAGCTATGTTAACCTGGTTTCTCTTAATCCCTACACCAGATTAAGGAAACTGTTCTAAAAAATCTGGTCACTGTGGAAAGCTGACAGTGAACTGGTTGCTCAAAGTCATGGGAACACATACTGTCTTTCTCCCTCTCTCAGACACACACATTCAAACACACACACACACACACACACACACACACAACAATTTATGCTGCTCTCTTCTTGCTTTGTGCATTTTGTAGCTTCTTTCATCCCATTTCTCATTTCTTTCCCATCATGCTTGTGATGCCTGTAAAGGTGCGAAAATCCATTAAAAATAGATTTCAAAGTGATGGATACTGTTTGTGCATATCAGTCATCATGAGTGCAATTTGTCGCATGGAGAGCCAAATTAGTAACAGCATTACAATGAAGTCACTAATACATGAGAGGTACAAGCAGAGGGAATACAGCCTTTAACAATGAAGTCATTAGTGCTGCTTAGTACTGTTCCCACTTAGCTACAAACAGACATGTTCTGTGTATGAATTGTAACTCTCATGCTTACCTTTATTGCGCAGGTGAGGCCCTTGTAACCTTTCCGACAGTGACAATAGTCAGGAAGGACACACCTCCCTCCGTTCAAGCACCGCTGCCTACAGACCGCTGAGGAGGGAATCGTTAACACAGTAAACCCTCAGGATTACATCAGTCACAAATAAATACAAACAAGTACATCACTGCATTGCTTTATCTCGGATAAACTCACGTGTTTGACACTGGAGACCTTCCCAGCCGGTGGGACAGTGGCAGGTGTTTGGTCCCAAACACTCGCCGCCATTTTTGCACTTTTGCAGACAGACAGCTACAGCGAGAACAGAGAAGGAGGCGTGAACACAGTGTACAGCAGCTCGCGGGAAAATCTGTCACACGGCATCCTTTACCGGGATGCTGGAGCAAAGATGTGGATGAAGGCCACACGTCTTTGTGACATAAAGTTAATAAATCCACATTATTTCTGAAGTTTATGAGCATGTTGAGAAAACACATAAAATACTGTATATATTGTTGTTTAAAAGTCCAGACACAGGACACACTGCTTTTGTTTTATATGTAGCAATGAAGAACACCACTTTGGAAATAAGAGAGAAGAAAGAAGCATGATCACTGAAGAGGAAAAGTTAAACTATCATTTTATGTGGAGTAATAACACAGTTTGACTTTTGCTTCGTGCAAACGAGTAACTACAGCAGGGGGTTGGCGTCGGGGTGTAGGGAGAGTAGAATGAAAAGAGTGTGAGTTCATTCATTCATTTAGTCTCTAAGATCCGAAGCACAGATCACTGAAAACCACATTTCAAACATTTCTCTGAACTCAGAGTTTTCTATGAAAACATTTAATTCCACTGCAGACAAGCATTCATGTTGTAAGATACTCAGAGTCAAAAGCAGGAACAATCTGTGGTTCTGCTCACACGTGTTAAATGCCAGAGATGCTGCCTGATGCTCAGCAGGTGTAACTGAATCACCTGCTGACTGCCAACATTTAACAGGAGCTTTCAGTGACAGTGAAGACTGTTACTGTTAGCAGCTCCAGTTTTAGTCGATGTTCATCTCCTATTTTCAATCTGATGGTGGAAACAGAAAGCATCCTGGCCTGCAGAAGGCAGTCTACGTCCTACCTTTGGAAACCGGCCAATAATTATTCTGCCCGTTTGACAAACTTAATAAAGGAACATTTTTATCTCAACCTCCATTTTAAAGTCTTATCAGTTAGGTTTCAGACCGGGGCGTGGTGCTGTGACAGCAGCCTCCACAGTCTTGAATGATGTTGCTGGTGAATTAGATAATAAGCAGGCTTGTGTCGCCGTGTTTGTTCACTCATTTTAAGCTTTCAGTACTGCTGATCATGAAATTCTTTTGAAACGCCTGCATTCTGTTGGATTTGATGAAAAATTGTCAAATTGGTTTGCAAATGATCTTAATGTTAGAACACAAGCTGTTAATAAAGGTGTGCCACAGGGTTCTATTCTCAGACCACTTTTACTCACAATTTCATTAAATTAATTAGATGAAAGAGTTTGAAACTGTTCGATTCATCTGTACGCAGACGACACCATTCTATACGTTACAGTATCCTGTGTTGCCCAGGCAGGTGCATTTAGATTTCTGTACTGTACACAAAACTTTGATTGATCTTAAATTAATGAATTAGTGAAGAAGAATAGTATTAATGGGATTCCAGCTGAAAAAGTATCCTATTATAAAGAAACCTTGGTTTCTGACTGAATGCTTAAAAAACATATTAATGAACTAAGTCCTTAAAAGGAAAACTGGCATTTTTTCAGAAACCAGACTCATATTAATCAAAACTGCAGGAATCAAATAGTGCAGTGAACATTTTTACCTGTTCTGGAGTGTGGATATGTCATCTCTCCTCTCTTCTATGGTTCTGTCCTCAGGTTCAGAACTGTGGACACTTTCAGACAATCGGTGTTTGCTGTGGGACCGGCAGTCGTCAGCTGTCACAGGAGGACAATCTGCATTCTGTATGTCCATAAAGATCCTCCTGACAAACTACCTGAGAGTCTCTCACGTCTTCTTCACCATAAATCAGGTTCAAACTGCTCCAGGTCTCAAGGATCAGCTGGAGGATAAGCATGTCGGTGCTGAGACTGACAAACTGTGGAAACACCTGAAACTAGAGCAGCTGGTCCCTTTGAATCAGTTTACGTCTCTTCACTTATGTTTCCTGGTGTGTTTTATTTGAGCTGATCTGCTCTCTTATGTTGTTTTATATGTATTGAAATGTAGTTTTATTGTGTTACATGTATTGATTTTTTTACATGTATTTCATGTGTTATCAGGGAGTCATTGCAAAAGAGTGCTTGCTCTCGATGGCCTTACTTGTTTAAACATATGATTCTAAATATATACACGTAACACTAATGCAAATACATGAGCGGTCCGAACTGGGCGTCGTGCACTGAGGTAACCAGTGGACCACAGTCCCTAAAAACTGAGTGAAAGTCCTTCTCGGAGCTCGTTCTGGAGTCCATGTGACCTGAAGCAGCTGAGCTTCTCTATCAGAGAGCAAACATTGAAAGCACCGCCTGGCCTTTCACGGCAAAGTGCTGCTCGGTCAACTCTGTCTGCTCCGAGTCAATGAAAAGAGCCGGTTAATCTTTAAACACAGGCCAAATAGAAAAAGTGGATGGCCAAATAGAGCAGATAGATAGACAGAGCTGCTGACACACTCTCCACACAACATGTCAATGAAACGAAAGCACTTTGAGACTGCAAACACAGAGAATCTGAAAATAACTGCATGTTCTCCTGCGAGTGGAGAAACAAAGAGGACGTTTAGTCAGATAACTGAGGTTTGTCCTCAGAGTCTCCTCAAACTGCAAAATCTCCCGTTTATCTCTTTCTTAGCTGATATCTGGTCTAATATTTAAATCATTGTATTTTGTTTCATATTTTATGTTTTGGATTTTATTATTGTCATTTGTTTTTGCTGTAAAACACTTTAACACTGTAAAACACAAAGTTATTATTATTATTATCATTATTATATACAGTTAGTCTGTATTAGCTGAACAGGTTTTTCCTGGGACTCTCCTGTATTTTACCTTTCTCTCCTGTTGTCCTCCAACATAAATCTCCCATTTTTAACCTCTCTAAACAAACTAAGGTGGACATAACGTTGACCACCTGTCTGACTCGGCATTCCCCTCCAGTGCAGCAGGCGGCAGCACGTAGAACATCAGCTGTAACATCTACTGACGAGGAGTCATTCACTCAAACAGCGCTTACAAACAGAAGATTTGTAGGAGAAGAAGAAGAAGAAGAAGAAGAAGAAGAAGAAGAAGAAGAAGAAGTGACAAAAAGGCATGGGGTGACATGCAGGGATGTTCACAGCATTTCACTTCAAGTAGGTATCTGATTCTAACTCACCTGACTGGAGCCACTTCATGTAGGAACTAGTTAACTCTGATGGTTTAAAGCCAGAGTTTGTCCTGTGGTGACCTCAGAATTCACTGTGTGTCTCCTAAATGAAGGGGACGTGGACGGTGGTCAGGACGTGGACGGTGGTCAGGACGTGGACGGTGGTCAGGGTGGTGGGACAGACTTTTTCATGTAATGTAAAAGATTTCACTTTGCAGAGAAATGTGTGTGAGATTCTGTAGAACCTTCGACGTGCCGACGGTACAAACATGTTAAAATCTAATCAACACATTCAGTCCAGTTTGAACAGGAAGTCAAATGTCAGTCGAGTTTACGGTCTGAGCGGCGTGCCGACAAAGCACCGAAGAAGAGACAGTATCATAAAGCGACTGTAGATATTGTGACGCTCTGATGCTTCGTCCAAACCTCAGTGTAACGTCAGAGCGTCTTAAACATGGCAGCAGAGAGCGAGGATGCCGCCAGTGAAGGACCTCTGCACATCAACTGGAAACAACACAGAAAAGAGATGAGGAAGAGGAGGAGAAGTTCACAGGCTAATGTCTTCCATCCGCAGGAAGAGTCTGCGTCCAACATCACACACAAATCCGTCCACTCGTCCAAAAACAAAAGACCTGAGTGTCTTTACACACTGTGAGACACCGGCAGCCAAACCGCAGCAGGCTGTCGGTGGATCATCGGCTCAGCTACTCGACTGCAGAGCAGAAAACACTTCCTCCACACATCACTGACGAAGACAAGAAGAGAAGAAGAGAGGAGGAGGCCTGCAGAGAGAGGAAGAAGAGAAGGAGAGAAAACTAGATGAAGGGAAGAAATAAAGGACAAAAGGAAGAAAGATGGAGAAAGTAGATAACAGAGGGGATGGAAGAAGGAAAGAAGAGAAGAAAAGGGTGGAAAGAAGAGCAGCCGAGGAGAAAACAAATGTGAGGAATGTCACAGCCTCCTCCTCATCCTCCACACAGATCTGATGCTTCCAGCTCTTCACTGAAGAGACGTTTGAGTCACATGATTCAAGATTTAGACTCGGTTTAAGCACAAATTAAAACTGAGTATAAAACCAGGTGGATGTAAACACACCTGCTTCACTGAGACACCTGAGCAGAACAGAGCCGTCCTGATTGGTTAACAGGTACACCAATGCTTTTACTTCTAGGTCAAATGTCTGCTGCGAGGAAGGCCTTTTACTCCCTGAGGTCAGCTGACCTACCTGACGGTGGAGCAGTGTGGGTGGAGCAGTGATGGTGGAGCAGTGCGGGTGGAGCAGTGTTGGTGGAGCAGTGCGGGTGGAGCAGTGTTGGTGGAGCAGCATTGGGGGAGCAGCATTGGTGGAGCAGTGCAGGTGGAGCAGTGTTGGTGGAGCAGTGTGGGTGGAGCAGTGGTTGGTGGAGCAGCATTGGGGGAGCAGCATTGGTGGAGCAGTGCAGGTGGAGCAGTGTTGGTGGAGCAGTGATGGTGAAGCAGTGATGGTGGAGCACCTCCGGCCTCAACACTCCTGCAGGTGGAGCAGTGCGGGTGGAGCAGTGCGGGTGGAGCAACGATGGTGGAGCAGTGTTGGTGGAGCAGTGTGGGTGAAGCAGTGATGGTGGAGCAGTGCAGGTGGAGCAACGATGGTGGAGCAGTGATGGTGGAGCAGTGCAGGTGGAGCAGTGCAGGTGGAGCAGCTCTGGCCTTAACACTCCTGCAGGTGGTTGTATTGAGCTGCGGCGATGCGTTCACTGCCGAGTGTTTTCGGGACATATTTCATGCTGAATCAGCCATATTTCTGTCAGTCAGCGACGGCGTCAGAAACATCTGGAAACCATCGTCAGACTCTCTGCCAGCTGCGTGTTTCCATCAACCTGCTTCTGGTTGACATTTGGCTTCTTCCTGCTCTTCTCTACATTTCTCAGTTTCTGCTATTTCAGGTAATTTTTGGGATAGTTTTCTACATTCCTGAACAAAAACACGCTCTGTCGACTCGTGTTTCTCTCAGCTCGGCTGACGGCTCTGTGGTTTCTTCGTCCTGCTGCTTCTTCTGTTTTGTTGGCAGGAGCTAAATGCACAAATACATCAAAACTCATTTCATTTTTCAGCCATAATAATAATAATAATAAATGTAATTCAGTGATGACTGAACACGAAGAAACGTGTCTGTTGTCAGTCTGTGAACTCATCACACATCGTCTGTGTCAAACGTCGATTCGTAGCAGATCAATAATGTTCAGTTTATGAGTGCAACAGTTTGGAATCAGCTGTGTCAGATTTAACACGTACAGGTGTTACATCACACATCTGTCACATCAGCAGACCAATGACAAGCCCCCTGGCAGAGCTGACCTCTGATTGGATGGAGAGCTGGGGAGTAGCTGATCAGCGGAGTCACCATCAGTCTGTGTGACGGTTCACA
>JAPZEA010000010.1:23627674-23639614 GCA_029783685.1 Heniochus monoceros
CAAGAAGGAACACTTCATCCTTCAGTTTATCACAAACGATCAAAATCAACAGTTTGGGAGATACATGGTTTTCACTGGACAGGAAAGATATGAAAAATTACAATCTCAAAAGAAACAAGTAACTAAAGTTATCAAATAAATGTAGATGTAGTTAAAAATATAATATTTGCCTCCAAAATGTGGTGCAGTAGAAGTATAAAGCACCATAAAATTAAAACATTCTCAGAACAGTAGTTGAGTAAATGTACTTAGTTACTTTCCTCCACTGATAAGGCATTAGTGAACGATGTGATTAACCGTGCAGGAGTTGTTGTTAGACAGAGTTCTGTACTTTTCCTACATGCGGGTGTTTCCGACAGGCCGTGAAGGCAGCAGCAGATGCGGGTCTTATTTGTTCTCTCCAGCAGGAGGGCGTTCCGCGGGAGAAGACCCTCATCCCCTGCGCTCAAATATGCCGGTGGTCGTGCGTACGGGTCCGTATTAAGAGGCCGTCACAGTTTGGGTTGTGTCTCAGAGTTTTTTAACACCCGGATCAGGCCTTCCTTGATGTTAGCCTTCCTGGTGGTATCACTGCCGGGGGAAAGGCGACAGAGGAGGCCGGGCTCGAAGACATGGAGGCTAACCGTCCTTGCGGAGGGAGTGAGCTGTAGGACGGTAGGCTCTCTCTCTCTCTCTCGCATTTCTTCCTCCGTGGAGAAACAATGAAAGGTGGACAGGACAGGTCACGGTTCTCCGCCGCCGAGAAAGCGGCTCGTTAGCTAGCTAACACTAGTTCTGCCTTAGCCGCAGCTTTCAGACGCCTTTTCTTGCCCGTCGTCGTCAAAAGGAAAATTTAATGTTTTTTTTTTATCCCCACAGACAAAGATGATGGTGGTTTGAAGTCTCTGCTTCAGTCCTGGAATTGCTGAATTTATCCAAAAAAAAAAAAAAAAAAAAAAAAACATCATCCACTTTCACTACATTTTCACTGCTGGACGGTTTCTGCTGTTATTTGGTGGCTCGGTTCAGTTTTCTTGACCGTTAAACGAGCAGGCAGTGGCCTTGAACGTGACATGAGAGGGACACACAAACACCGTCCAAATGTCAAGCATGATGGACACCCAGCACACACACTGTAAACACAGCGGCTGCTGCAGCCCGCCGTGTGGTAGCTCAGCCGAGGGTCGCTCCTCTGCAGCAGCGCTCAGGCTTCATGGTGCCTCACTGACATCTGCTTCAGCCAGCAGGCTGCTGGAGGATACTCACACCGTTTACTCAGTGACAGCAGCAGTACTAACGAGTAGAAATACTCCGACACAAGTAAAAGTCCTGCTTTGAAACTCTTAAGTAAAAGTAGTAAATCAAAAAGTGCATACTTAAAAAAAATAAAAATATGTATGACGGGGTTATTGATGCATTCACGTGTACATCACTTCAATGCTGCAGCTGGTAAAGGTGGAGATAATTTTTATTAATTTCTATACTGATGGGTAATTTATTAGCCAATTCATATTTTGTGTTAATTATCTAAATCTGCAAAGTAAGATCAAATACTCAAGTACAAGTATGTCAAAATTGTACTTAAGTGCATGTACTTTGTTATATTCCACCTCTGGTAATATAATAGAGGTCCAATCATTGATTGATTTTTGCTTCATTCATTATTTTTTTGTCCAATCAGAAGTCATCATGGTTCCACATGTAAACACAGAACGCCTCTGTCACGCTCATGTTTCTAAATGTGGAGATTTATTCTTCTGCTAGCTGCTGACTGTTACCGTACAGTATGCACACACTGTGTCAGTGAAAATGTCATTTTTGAGAGTGAGACTTGTCGGCATTTGGTGATTACTGGCTGAATTCATTTCTTAGTTAAGTATATAAACAAACTATGAGGTTAATTGTTTTCTTAGACATATAGTTTTGTATCTAAGTTCCCAAGACAAACACCAGATCATTTCAAACTGGATCTGTAAATGTTTTATTATCTTGCTTCAAATATTGTGGATGTTTGTACTTCATAGGGAACGAGGTAACATTAACCTTAATATAAATTTAAATCTAGTTTGTGTGCTGATTGACAAAAGAAAAACAAGCTAGGACATTTTTTAAAGTATTTAAATGTGACACAGGAGTTATGGAGAGATTAAAAAGCTTAAAGGAGAGTAATGAAAAATGACTGCAAGTAAACAAACTTTGTCTTCATGAATAATCAGTTAGAAGTTACTGACAAAGCAAAGCTTGTCTCCAAATGTGTACATTTAGAATTAATGTCCCTGAGTTGAAGAAACAGACCTCAGAAATCCTTTTCAGTACATCAACAAACATCAATCATTGAGAAAAATGTATCACAAACACTTACATGCAAATAATTATGAATTATGTAACTGAGTGGAAGCATTATATAACATTAATGATACATTTATGGGATTTTAAAACAGGGCCCAGAATGAATGTTTGATGTTTCTCTCCTCTTTGTGTTCAGTGGTGATTTCTGCAGTGTCGGCTCTCCTAGCATGGACCCTGCACACAGTGGAGGGGATATGTCACCTTTGTATGTGCCGAGAAAGAGAAAGTCTGTCCAGTCGCAACCTAAAAGTGGAGTGCCATGTCCAGGTGAGGAGAAGCCCTTCATCCAGTCATTATGAGCGGCGTGCAATCATTTCACCTCTCTGATCCTCAACAAAGTTTACTTTCCCCTCTCCAACAGTTGTCCAGCGGATGCCAGAAAGAACCTGTGAATCAAATTCATCTGGATATCCGAAGGTGAGGATGAACCAGCGCTGATGCTGCTGTTTGTTGTATTTAATAAACTATCCCGACGTTACGGGGAAACACTCAGAAGAGTCTGAGTGTGTTTGTCCATTTCTGCCTCCTAATAATCAGAATTTGTTAACTTTATGCAAACTGCTGGATCTCCACTTCACAGTTCTGTACTTGAATGTTGTAGAATGAAGAGTCTCAAGCTCAAGATGCTGTGAAGATGAAAAGAACTTACGGCAGAAAAAGGTAAGAAACACCTGTTGATCTGTAGATGGCAAACTGAATGATTGATACTGCATACTGTGCATGTTAATGAATCCACCTGTTGACATTAAAAAATAAATTTAAACATATAATAAGTGCACATTATTACACTTTCCAAAATGTCATTTATCTTTGAAATACAAGCAAACGTCCTCAACTCTTTTAGTGCCTTTTGTAACTGGATTTATCAGCTGCTGTCTTAACTGTGTTCAAATATACTCATCTCCAAATGAAAGCAGGTTACATCTTACTTATATTTTAAGTCGACTAGTTGTTGAAGCAGATGTAACTGTTACCAACAACAAGTAACGGTGCTGTTAATGGAAGCTGTAAAAAACAAAAAGATTCAGTGTCAGCAGTTATTCCGCAGCAGACAGTGTATATGTGAAGCAGTTAGAATAAAAGCAGCATCATGTCCAGGATTTGACATTTTGGATTAACAAGCAAACTGACACAGCAGCGATGATGACGTGATGATGGCTAAAGGTCAATTATTTTGCTCAGTTTCGAAGATTTTAGGTGTAAACAAACAGAAAGAGGTCAAAGTGCAGAAGGATTAGTGGTCGTTTCAAAGACTGTGTTTGACCTCCTGCTCTGAAAAGCTTCCAGAAGGCCAGCTGTATATTTTGGTTGATATTTGTATCTTCTGCTGCAAACACACGGAGAACTCAGAGAGCATCATATGTGATCTCTGCATTAGTTTGACATTTGAGCACGTCATCTAAACAACTGACCGATTAAACGAGAAAATAATCCACAGATTGATCCACCATGAAAATGATCGTTAGTAAAGACGTCTCAGAGAAATAACTGAATCTGAGCTCAGAGTGCTCGCTCACGTTTACATCCTGTTGTTTCATTCATAAATAAACAGCAGTGAAATCAGCTCATCTGGAACAGGACAAATCGCTGCTTAATGAAATGAAAAATAAAACAGGAGATCAAACCAGACTCACTTTGTCATCCATTCACCTGCTGCCCTTTGATTCAGCCACAGCACAGTCAAGCTGTTATTTGCTGTCTTTGCTTTGTGCCTCAGACGGCTGATGCTGCAGACTTTATTTGTCATGTGGTTTTTCAAATGCTGGTAATAAACAGGAAGCAGCTCCTCTTCACTGTTATTACAGTTAACTTCTGTCATACAGGTCAGCGATACAGTGAATATGAATCAGGCTCATCCGTAGTGTCAGAGGCACACAGACAGACCAGACTGTTGTTTAGAAGGACAATAAAATAAAATAATCTATAATAAAATAATCTGTTTAAACTCCGTCTGCCGCAGCAGTTTAATAACTTTCATTTCTCAAATACTAAGTGTGGAATGTTGTTTTTTATCAGGTACGAGGACCTCCAGAGTGTTTCCATAGGAACGGTAGATTACCCAACCACCAGCTGCTCGGTGATGTCATCAGGCGGCCTGGCCAATGGGGCGGATCCAGGGTCCATGGCTCCGCCCACTGCAAGGCTCCCTCCGAGGCTGGTGGCGAAGGACGTGTGGCCTCAGGGCCCGGAGGCCAGCAGGGAGCAGTCCCAGCCTGAGGACCAGAGCTGGACCTCCAGCCGGGACAGAGGCCCCGACGTCTGGGCCCCGGGTAGAGACCGGCCGCAGGAGCAGGTCTGGAGCTCCGACAGAGACCGAGCGGGACACTCCAGTCATGACCAGACGTGGATTCCAGGCCGGGACAGGACCCATGCCGGACCGGACCAGGCCTGGGTGACGGGTCGGGACCGAGGTCCGGAGCAGGGCTGGGCGGCCGGCAGAGATCGAGGCCAGGATCAGGCCTGGAACGCGGGCAGGGATCCGGGAAGAGACCGGGCCTCCTCGGGGCCAGAGCAGGCGTGGGGAACCGGCCAAAGCCAAGACCAGGCCTGGAGCAACACGAGCAGAGACCGAGGCCACGTCTGGAGACCTGGTGGGTGCTCGGACTCGTTTCCATCAGCTTCTTAAAGATCCCATTTTCCTTTCTCACAGTTTTGTTGTGATGTATTTTAAAACTCAGGGTGGAAACAAAATTTTTCATTATGTTTTGCAAGTTAACACTAAATTTTAAAATCAAATAAATTTGAAGAACAAAGTCGTGATAAAACTGGATCCTGACTGGCTCACGACAGCAGCTCCTCCACTTTACCTACTTTACTGTACGATACCATATGCATGCATATAAACAGTATGTGGCTTTGTTCTGCTTGTGTTTCTGTGAAGACTTGAACATGAAGAAAGTCCAGAGAGTTGAGATGGAGCGAAGCCCGCCTGTTAATAACTTCCCACAGCCACCAGAGGGCAGAGACTCCTGTAAGTCACCATCCAGCCTGAGCCCACGTGAATGTTTCCACGAATATTTCTTAAAGCAGGATTTTTCCTCCTTCATTCCAAAAAAACACAAGCACTTTAAAAAATAAAATCTCCATCCATGTGGAAATGCTAAAACACAACTGAAGTGCTGTCACGAGCGCGCCCAGCCAACAGGTGGCGACATAACCCGAAACCTAAAGCCATGCTGGCCATTCAGAAGACTGATTAACATCTATTTCTGGGGGGCTAATAGAGGTTCGACCCCTTGTATTACAAATAGTACTATGGCAAACACATGACCCGCCTCCGCCATAGCGGGGTTTGGAATTTCAGGACCAGGTCTTGTGAAACAGCAGTGATGCTGGCAGCGAGGTCTGTGTTGGATTATGTGACGCCTCTGTTCCTCAATAAAAAAACAAGAGTAACTGTTCATGTGTAAACATGTAAAAAGTTCTGTTAGCAACGTTAGCACCAGCGATACTTTGGCCACGTCCACTATTGCACCGAATCTCCTCATGTAAACAAACAAAGGAGACAACGGCACACACACAAAGGTCAAAAACATGGCTTGACTTTTCCCTGTTGACAAGTCAACGCTGTAAACAGAGTTACTGAGTATCTTCATCCTGGAGTTTTCCAAAGACTCAGTTCTCAGTGATCTAAAACTGCGTTCGTGTGGACGAAAAACACTCAGAAGAAGCTTCGTTTTGACAAACACCTGTGAACACGTGGACAGACATGAGAGGGACGCATCACTTGTCTTGGATTCTGATTCTTTCCTGCCACAGTTTAGAGTTTAGTTTAAATGAATGTAAAATAAAAAGAGACAGATTTATAATACTGTTTGATGCATCGTACCCACTGGCAGTGTTGTTGTTTGGTCAGTAGAGGGCACACTTTAACTTCAGTCATAGCACCATTATCTTGTCTGCTGATGGTGTTATGAGCCTACAGACAATCATATTTAGTATTATTTAGATGAAAAGAACTTCCTGTAATATTTTGGCAGCATTCTGTGCACATGACGATGAGGATTTTTTATGAAATGACAAACAGCAGCAGAAAAAGCATCAAAAGACCGTCTGAAGATGTTCTGGATGAAAATAAAATCTAGTTATCTGATGAAAATATTTCAGGTTCAGATGGAGCCAGTGTTGGTGAGGCGTCAACGGTCCAACAATACCCCCTCATAGCTGGCCCCTCGTAATCCTCTTTAGTGCCCTCCCACCCACCCTCCAGCCATACCCCCCCAAACCTTTTCCTCTCTCCAACTTCTCTGCAACAAGCTCCCCTCAATAGGCCAGACACCCTGCTGAGTTGTCAGCATCAACCAATCCTACTAAGAGCTGCTGCAACTTTAAATGTTTGGAAATACTGCAAAGCTGCTTATATGGAAGTTAAATACTTTGGCTTTGAAACCTTGATTCCTTTCTAGATGTTTAACTGAACCTTGCATGCGAACACAAGAGGATGTTGAATTATAGATAGAAGCTTGATTTCCCACCTGCATGCCGGAGTGTGGGTGCCTTTTTTTGCTCGCGTTATTATTTTGTTTGTGCTCCTTGATGGCAGCTGGCACCTTCGACAGGTGATCAAGACCATAGCGATAGCTCCGCTCTCTCTCAATGGTTTTTTTTGTGGTTGTTCTTAAGTTTTTTTTCATGCCTTACCACAGCAAGATGGACGTCACTGTAGACTCCACTTCGGTATGCAGTGTTTGTCATGCATTGTTTATCATGTGCTTTGATATCGCTCTCTGTTCGACATGGAACCTCGACACAGAGACCACAGAGAGAGAGAAAAAAAAAAGGAAAACAATGAGTTGAAATGCTTTGTTGTCTCCCTTTTCAAGAAATACTTTTTCACATTCCTTCTATGTTGCCTTCAGAGTCTGTTTTTGTACTAAAAATCAATGCAGCTTTCTTTTTCTACATTATGTATTCCATCTGTATTTGCATGACTCAACAGAGGCACTCTCAGGTGGATATTTATTGGCAGTACAGAAGGTTAAATATGACAGTATAGTTGAAGCTTGTTATCACACGGTGGGGGGGGGTCTGTGGATCTTTCTCTTCGGCAGATCTCTCCTCCACTTGTAACTCTGTCCTGTTTTATCTTGTAGAGATTCTTTCAGCTTGATTAAAAACGTAATTATTCTCCCATTTATCCCTTCATGCAACAAACGGCCTTTTTTCTTCAATGGAATGGCAAGTGACGGGTGGTAATAGTAGATCAAGGCTGGGCGCTGGGGTGCCGGACGGATGTTGGGCCTGGTGGAGGGAGGGGGGCTGGCGCTCGGTCTCAGGCTTTGGCGGCGGCTGCCCCTGGGCTGCTGATGTGCCGCTCGTGGTGGGAACTTAAAACAGCGCTGCTTATTAAGTCAACCCCTGCTCGCAGCTTCTCTGGCGGTTTGCCCCGTGCCAACCGTGCAAGGGCTGCTCTTTTCATTTCAGCCCTCACTGACTGATTCCTGCCCTCTGCCCCCGGGCCGCAATGAGCGTCGTTGTCACTCAAGTTGAGTGAGAGCGAGCGCTGGAGGAGGGCCTGAAAGGCAGTGACACTCCAGAAATCCACTTCAAACAAACAATTAGAGCACGCTGATGCATGGGGCTAATAGGCTTTTATGAGTATACTTAGAGGCAGCGTTGCTGTTGAGATGGTATTAATTATTAGCGGGGTTTAGGGTGCTGCACATGAACGCCATTTAGGTTTTTCAGGTGATGCATAAGAACTAGTTTCTGAATATGCCCGTGTTTGGATATAGCAGAGGAATGTGAACCCTGTTCCTCACTGACTACTAGAGCGGTGCCTCATCAGCCCCCACAATGCTGCTCAATGTATGCAAAGCCGTCTCTTGACAGGGCTTGTTAAGCATCAATACTACACTCCTGCTCCAGAGATTTATGTCATAATGGGCCATTACCGTTGATAAAGTCCCCGCTCAAACGACCGCTCGCTCCCTTTGTGACTTCAGTGTCCTTACAGGAACCGCGTTTTCCAGCTGCAGAGGTGGATAACTTCGCTGTTTTCCTTTACAGCCACACAATCGGGCATTGTCTCGATTACGATTGGTCCATAAATTGCTGCGGGATGATGGAGATGACATCATTTTAAACATTAAACCACGGTGTTGCGCTGAGTGGCTGGGATGTCTTGTTTCATCATTCAGCTGAAGGAAATGTATGACTGCATTTGCGAAAGAGAACAAGTACCAATAAAATCCACATTAATCCATGACATCCGTATTTATCTTCATTACTATCTTCTCTTGTTTTGGTGATTGTGTATATGTGTGGGGGAGTAAAGAGAAATCTGAACTGCAAAATGATCTTTCAAAAATATGTGGAGTTTAGTTAGTTCAGTATCCACATTTGGCTGCAGATGTTATATCGTAGCCCTCTGGAATAAACATTTTTTAATTAATTTAATGCAGATGTTCTATATGTTTATCTAGATATGAATAATTAGGCCTATAATGAATACAGCATTGATGATTTAAGCGTGGCATCATATAGAAGTACAGAAAACAGGAACTGTGTGTCTTCCTCTTCCACCAGTCTCTTCAAAGTATCTATTTTTTTTCCGCCCAGCAGACGCCTTCAGCCTGAGATATCATTAGCACAATGAAAGGGATCTTTGACGAGGATATCTGCTGTATTTTTTCACTCCTCTAAAGCCCGGCTCTGTGCTGCTCATCATGGCCTAATGGCACACAACGCTGCAGCAATTAAGCAGCTGTTTGGAATTAATCAAATAAACCTCCCGATGCCTGTTTCTCAATGTTAGGTTTTCCCTGAGAGGAGGGACAGACTTTTGGCTGTATAGAGTGCTATTTAGGGTCTCCCAAATAGGGAAATAGGGTGTGGTTTTTAAACTAATCTCTGCTTTCATTACTTTTTCTTTTCTGGTGACCAGTGGCTGTGCTAAGAGGTTCATGTTGGACAATCCACAAACAGAGGGACAGGTTTAAAGGTTAAAATATATGTAAAAGTAAACATTGTGTCCCTGCAACGTCACCAAGTTCTACAGGATGGATGCTCTCGTAATGCATAAAACTCCGTGATTGCAATTTGACCGACACAGGAAATCATCTTCAGGCTGCAGATCTCTGTTGCTAAGGGACCAAACTCGTGGGCTTGTAATGGCCGAGTGGCCCCTTAGCAATCTTGGGCAATTACTTCACTTAATGATTAAGAATGGAGTGCTGCTGCACTGTGAATTCATTACAGGGTTGAAGCTGATGAGCTGTAGTAGTTATAGAGACATAAGAAAAAATTGACAGTGTGACAGACATGGAGTCATTACAAGCCAAGTGCTCATGTTTGGAGGAGCAATTAGCAGTTATTTGATTTCTGTAGACCACTATTGAATGGGCTGTGGAACAGAATCAATTATAAAAGCAGCATTGCGTCATTTCCCCTTTGTCTTCATATTCCACGGTAATTCCATGTAGGCCGGAGTGTGGGTTGTTTGTGTGGGTTTTTCGGTTGTTTGTTTTTGTTGTGTGATGTATGAAAACTGCTGACTGGATCTCCTTGTGGAAACAGTCAGGCAATTCAGGACGTTTGTGAGATCATTAAAAATGGGGAAAAAAATGGCAGCATTGTCAGGTCTGTCATTTCGCAGGAGAGAAATGCTTTGGAGGGAAAAAGAGAGTGTCCCATACAAAAGTCCAATCTGGGCTGAACCAGTCCAGCCTGGTCCATTTGCTGCTCGCTTGGCTGGACCACCCAGACTGATCTGGCCTCACAAGTGAACATTGTGTTCCTCTGGGAAAAAAGATCATGTCGCAGAACCGCTTTCCAGATTCATTTCTTGCCAGAGACAAAAAGACTAAACAACAAAAAGCTGAATACCGCATTAAGATACCCAATGGCCTCTCAGATCAAATGATCCTGATTGGTAATCATGAAGTAAGATAATGGTCCAAAGCTTTACATCTCAACAACTCATGGCCAGATTGCCAAGAAGTGTGGATACTCTTGGTCTCCAGATGATGTCTCTTGATGAGTTTGGTGTTCCTTTGTGTCTGACATCACTGCCACTTCAAACACTTTGGTGCAAGAAATGTATCCCAAAAAAAAGGCCAAACTTGACTGCCATTTGCTGTCGATTTTCATGGTCCCCAGACGAGGACTGCCAAACGTTTGCTGACCTCTTGTCCTTTCGGTGTCACCATCTGGCCCAAACGTTCTCGAACACACACATTCATGCTCTCCAGAAGGTGGACCTTGTTGATTTTCAAAGACTTATGAGCTCTTTGGACACCATCTCGGCCAAAATGTCATCTTTGTACACACACCCTTTTAATCTGAACCACCCTCGATTCCCTCTTCTAGCGCCAATTTCACAGTGAATCAGAGCAGAGAATCAGAGCTTCTCAAAGCATTTAGGCAAACAAAGGACAGACCAGCAATGCAGAATCAGGGAAGGGTCAAAAGTTGCAAAATTTTTACCTCATGGAAATTCGGATGACGTTTGGCTGGATTCTCTGCAGCAATGTTTCAGAAACTGACAGGAAAAGGCGATAAAGCAGTGGGACGGCAAGTTGAGCCTTTACATGTGAGGATAAATATGTGAAGAGTATTAAAGTGGTTTTTGGGATCCCTCTTCTGTTTGTCTTTTGCCTCCAATAATACTGACGCTAAAAAAAACAAAGTGCTGGTTGGCCCAAAATCATCTTGCTTATACAATGCTACTCACTAGTTTGTGAGCATTGAAATGTCCACAGCGAGAAGTGACGGAGTTGGTGTCGCTCAGCTTGTTCAGTTGTCTTCTTTGGGCTTAGGGTCAGCACTACTACTTGTAAGGCAGCAAACAGCAAATTACAAGTACTTTTTGTGCAACCTAACACATATATTGTGGGCTGTGACGGCTAAATTAGAGTCTTTATGGGCCGTTACTGCTCCTTTTTTAAGTTTCTGATGGAAGCAAACGCCAACAAACCATCTCATTTCTTTATTTTTGGTAATGGTAAAAGCTTGGGTTTTGTTTCATAGATCAGTGACATGCCTCATGTCATGTTACAGTTATAGCTGTTATGATACAATAAAAATAATGTGAAGATTATTAATGTCAGGTCCTTGGGGGCCTTTTCCTTTACATATCTTGTTCAGTCAGAGTGAATTCAAGCTGTTTTAAAGTGGGCTGTTATGGTATGGGGCTAAATGAAATAGCAGGAAATGTTTCAGGTCCATAAATTTCGGGGTGAGCAGGAGTGACACGTAGCACCAAAGTGCAGGCTGTGCGGTCTGCTCGCGGTGGGTTATCTGCCAGAAATTATAAATATTATTTGAATCTCGTTTCTAGCCTCGTCATTGCAGTCCATCATGTGAAGTAGCAAACCCCGAGATCTGGACCAGTTGTTCTGTTGTCTCAACAAACGTGAGTGAGCACATAAACAGAGAGCAAAGAGAGATGGTCGTGCAGCAGATCTCGCATACAGACTCCCTATTTATAAGAAAACCAGCCTGTTGTTTATATCAGAAAGCTCTCAGCACAAATATCTTCTTATTTTGTCCATTTAGACTGTTCAGTTCTCCTGGATGGAGTAGATGTGAAGTCAGTGCCAAAATTGAGTAAAACAGAGCTGATGTCATGCATGATGCCTGTTAATTAGCATGTAGCTCATTGTCAACTCT
>JAPZEA010000010.1:23678090-23691949 GCA_029783685.1 Heniochus monoceros
GAGACAGCTCTCTCTTTCCTCCAAAATAATCATGGAGTTGATTAGACACCTCTAAACATCAAAGACTGAATATTACAACCTTCATGAAGGGACGATTTACTACAGGACTGTTAGACTGCATTAGTTTTAGCTCAGTGTACCTAATAAACTGGCAACTGTATCCCACCAACAATAACCCAGACAAACTCTCTCCCACATTTTAGCAAATATGCTAATGGTGTAACTGGGGCATACAATTAATTTGAGCAGCTACTGGTCTCACAAGGATAGTACCAGTATGTGTGTGTGTGTGTGTGTGTGTGTGTGTGTGTGTGTGTGTGTAAGAAAAAAGTAATAGAGATTTTTACTTTGAAAGTCTGGAGTGCTCCTGTAACCTGCTGGGCTTTTACTGAGAAAACCAGCCTACTGCAGGACATTAGACTGGCAAAATACAGATGGATGGATGGATGGATGGATGGATGGATGGATAGGCAGACAGATAGATGAAAGCTCAGGGAACAGAGAGCCATATAGTAGATGGATAACACTGAAGCTACAGGAGGAGCGAGAGACGAATGAGATGGATGACAGCGTGAAGCTGAAACTAATCGTCCGGCTGCAGGACTGAATCATTTCTGCCCTCAGACCTGAACGTCGACACTGGAAGCAGCCGAACGCTTTTTCAGTCTGACACTCATTCATTCAGCCTCTGCTCGATCAATACAGCGCGCACTATCCGCCAAACTTCTAGGCCGACCAGTGAAACCCAGAATGCAGCACAACAGAACTGTCAGGAACTACCGTCAGAAATAGCCCTTAATGAGTTCACTTTCGAGGCTGTTGGTATCTGAAACATCACGTCAGTCAATCCTCATAGTTCCACTTTGAATTTTGCTCCAGATAATCTAAATGCTCTTCCAAGCACCTCTGGAATGGAGATTAGAGATGACTCCTCATCTTTGGTTTGATGTGACAACAAAGTACAGTACAGCAGAGAGTTTGGTCGAGTTGATTATCACATAAGCACACAGCACAGAATAATGTTTAAAGGGAGAACAGTTTAGAGAAGAATACTGTAGGTTTTAAGACCAGTGCCGACAAGGCTTCCGACATCCATAAGGTTGGAAACATCTTCTGTGACATTTTCTATGAGGATTGCCTGAAAAGCTCCACGACATCGCGACTATCAGCTGTTGAATCTGTCACTCTTCTGTTCACTTTGACAGCTGCTATTTCTGCATACTTTCTCATTTGTTTACCACAATTCTAACCAATTAGCAGGTGTAGATGTCCTCACAGCCGCAGTCTGTGATCTTTCTAAGGCGACAACCAAAAGCATGTTCAAAATGTGTATTTTTACCGAGGTATTATTCGAGCTTCCCTTCCTTAAAAGACCACTTTTGGCAGTGTGGTAGACATTACTGTGATGTTTGCAGTGAGGTTATGTCAAGAAAGAACTTTTCAGCAAATAAAACTCTTAAAACTTGTCACTCATGTCGAGCTAGCGTTGCAGATTCATGTCTGACCTTTAGTGGAGAGCGAGTTTCGAGCAGCAGAGCGAGCGTCGGGTAGATGTTAGTGCTGAAACAACAGACATCAAAGTCATCCATGTGTGCTCCATGCTAACAGTCCAGCGCATACTCTCTTAACTCCATGCTAACATATTAGGATTTGCATTACTACCGTGTGTAAGACGCATATTCAGGGAGGTTATTGCGGAAGATAAGTAGTAGCCCCAGCGTTGTAACGTAATATGTTGTCCTATTTCTGGCAGTTTTCCTTAATTTACATGAAATTGTAGAAGTAAGGCAGTGTTTTCAACCAGCAGCAGCTACTTTCACAAAGCATCACCGACTGGGAGAGACTGAACATTTGTTTTCTCCTGAAATAGTTGCATAAACAGAATCTTTGTTGCATCGCTTAAATTTACTTTGAGAATTCTGTTTTAAAAGTTTGGTGATGAAGACATCAAACAGAAACACGGTGCTCTGGTGCTGCTGGCCTTCTATCAGCCAGTGGTCCAGTGTACAGTACACGATGTACTTTTCATTCTGTCACCTTGTCCTGTTTCTACCTGCTGCTGCTGACGATGGAGCCCTGCTGCTCATGTTAATGCAAACTTTATGGCAGCATATGGCCCAAAACTTCTTACACAAACAAACCTGAAGAACACGTTCAAACATGACTAAAATGCTTCTTGTCGATCAGCTTTGTTTTTGAGCTGCAGTAACAAGTTCACAACCTCTTTGTAAGTGCTGTAAACTAGCTGTTAGCCAGCTAACAAGTCAACACATTTCGCTGTTATAGATATTTTGTCCGTTTATCAGTCAGCGTCATTTCATGTGGAGTAGTGCGATGTGATCTTTGTGTTTGGTGGTTTTGGTGATGGGGCTCAGAATATCAGATGACAGGAAAGAAATGAGATGGAGGTTTTGTGGCTCCGTTGCATATTTTTAGGACAGGACACTTTAGTCTTAACCATCCAGCACCTTAACAACCCTACATGCAGTTTCACCCCAATTTTTCTTGTGAAAGAGTGCCAGTATTTTTTAAAACTGTCCAGCCTTGAGGCTGAAGGTTTAGGACCTTGAAGGTTTAGTCGGCCTGTTCCATGTTAGCATGGAGCTTCAGCACTCTTACTACCAACACATGGATGATTTGTTTGTCTAATTTGTGATTTAATGGCAAACGCAACCAAAACTCTTTCTACTCCTTTAACAGGAAGCTGCATTGTGAACACAGCTCTCACTGAGGGAATGAAAATGAGCCCGTTCCGTGTCCCGTTGGGTCCAGTGTGGTCCGGTCCGGGGTCAGTCTCAGTCACTGGGGTCCTGGCAGTGGGAGCAGTGGCTCATGTCTTCAGAGTAGAGCTCCACCTGGATGGTGATGCTGTAGAAACCGAACTTGGTGTGGAGCAGATCGGTGGCTTCCTGCAGCACAGACTGAGCGTCGGCGCCCTCCTCTGACGTGGAATAAGAAAGTGGAAAACAACACAGTTTACGAGATATTGTTCCACTACTTTGCTCTGATGATTTTTTTGGTTTCACACACATTTAAAAGACGAGGAGAACTTTGTGCTGATAGAGATCAGATTTGAAACGCAGAATGAAATCTGCATGAAATGAGCCTGTAGGAGGTGTAGGATGAAGAAGGCAGTCGCTCGCTCTCATTACATTACAGTCACATTAATTTCACCCAAATGCACATTTAGATTAATGATATTTTTATACAATACAGGTGAGTTGAAGCACAAATTTATATTGCACATAATCACAAACTTGCTTTTACGATCAGTTTTACAACAAACGGCACAACATACAAACACGTCTGTCCCTCACACACAGTTCTATTCTGCTTCCTCGCTGTGGGTGTAGGTCATAGTTGGGTGTATTACGTTACCTATGGCCAGGTGAACCGAGACCAGCGCCTGGCCCAGAGTCAGAGCCCAGAGGTTCAGACAGTGCATCGACTTCACAGCCTTCACAGACAGCAGCACCTCCTTCACCGAGTTAAACTCTATTCCTTTAGGAGACCCTGAAAAACAACAGGACACAAACTAAGACACAGCAGCTCCAGTAAGAAGTCTGGGAATTTGTTCCTTATGTGGAAAACCCAGTCTGACCTCACATTGAGGATCATTAAAGCCTGTTTATCTGGTTTTTATACATAATCATGTACACCAAGCGTTTCATTAGATATGTAGGTTTCATTTCTTAAGTAAGCTGTAATTATTTTATTTAACTCATCGTTGAGTAGACACGCCACTGCTGCCAGTAAACAAAGCCATGACTGGAGGATTTCAGACAGTTTGCAGCATAAAATGAGTGATTCTCTTTGGTTTCCATCATGCTGCTCATTGAGACCGTCGGCCTGTCTCTGTCTCTGCTCTGGCTCGACTCTTGGGGGGGTCGTCTTTAGGAAGTTCACTGATGTGCAACGAGGAACAGTTTCGTGTCATCCCCAGGATGTGGCCATCTGTGCTCTCGTTCTTTGTTCCGCAGAAACCAAAAAGTTGGAACAGCCAACGGAGTTTTTTGTACTTATTCAGCAAAGTCCTGGTGTTAATGACTGTGGAGCATGTGAGTGAGTCCAGCCATCCACATACATCTGCAGAGATTTACTCAGCCAGGACACGATTGCCTTCATTACATTAAAAATATGCTTCAGATCTATTAATACACAGGACAGGACAGCCCACGGCATCATGTGACCTTGTCGGATCAGGTCAGACTTTAACAGCTTGATCTCAGCTGCAGGCGAGGCGTCAGAAATCCCACTTCGACCTGAGCCATGCTGGAGGAAGAGCTCGACATTTTGGATAATGTGTATATCTGCTGTCCTGCCTCAAAAGCTCACTAATTAACATGTTATATGTTGTTGTTTGTTTAATCCTGTTTGATTAATGAGGTTTCCAGGAAATATCCATTAACAAGTGATGTTTTTACACCAGATTTCTATACATTAAACAAACAAGATATATTGTGTTAATTACAATGGGTTGGGCTAGCTGTTTCCAGTCTTTATGCTAAGCTAAGCTAACCTGCAGCAGGCAATAGTTTCATATGTAGCAGACAAATATGATAGTGGTATCGATCTTCTCATCTAACTCTATGAAAGAGAGTGAACAAGAGTATTTTCCAAATAAACTATGGACGGACGACGGACTTTGAAATTTTGAAATTTGAATTTCTGCATCTTCATCAGACAGATTATTATGTTTGTTTGTTTGTTTGTTTGTTTGTTTGTTTGTTTGTGTTATAACTTTGTGCCAATCCTTTAGTCCTGCCAGTATCACCAGAATCACACCAGAAGATTTTCACCTCTCCCAGCCGAAACATTCCTGAAGTACCAGAGAAGAATCAGCTCATTGATCTCCAGGTGAGGTACCTTCCATGAGTATCCTGAAGACGTCTCTGAGGATGGTGACGGTGGTGCAGAGGACAAAGACCGAGAACAGGAACGTACAGATGGGATCTGCGACTTTATACTCAGGCTGAAAGACAGAAAAGAGCTTATGGAGACATGAAGGAGATTAAAGGGACATCAGATGGTGTTTTTTCCACAGTCATAAACCGTTAAAGTGCTCGGGGCAAAAAACAGAAAGGGGAACATCTTGCATGATGATGGAAGTATTTAACCCTTTCATCCATAATAAACAGGACGAAGAATAAAGGAAAGCGTTCATGCTTTCTTCTCCTACTTCATTAAAATTACATTTATGATTACTGTGATGCTTTTAAAATAACCCTTTAACTTGAGTTTTCTTGGTATTATGTATTTTGAAGTGAACTGCACAGAAAATACTCAATTAAATGTAACAAATTCACTATTTTGATCCTGAAAAATAAAAAATCTATTCAGTGTCAGCCCATGAATTCCATAGAAAAGCTCCCAAAAGAGAACTGAGACCATTAACTAGTTGAAAACTCAGTTGGAAATCAGAATTATAACAAGAGCTCATGCTTGTAATTCCAATCAAACTATGTTATACAGGACGATAGGATCATATCTGATTTTTATTAAAACGCCATCGTCAGCAAACCGACATTTCAGTCTCACCCTAACATGAATGTGATCTATATCTGACCCGAAAGTAGATGATGATCGCTGCCACCATGACGCCGACACTCTGCAGCAGGTCTCCGACCACGTGGATGAAGGCGGCGCGGACGCTCGTGTTGCCGTGGCCACTGAGGAGCGTGTGGGAGTGGCCGACGGGACTCCGCCCGTCCTCGTCGATCTGGTGATACCCGCTGCCGTGGGCGTGGAAGGTGGTGGAATGATGGAGGATGTAGGCCATGCTGCAGACAGAAAGAGGTAGCATTCACGTTCAGCATGTTACTGCAGTTCTACTGTACTCCAGGTTTGGTTTAAATGCAGTCATGAGGGTGATACAATCATTAAAATACTGTTTATCCTATTTTCCTGATGTTACTCTTTGTTGTTTTGTTGTTGTTGTTCTGTTTTGGTGTTTCGAGGAATTAGCATTTAGCCGTATAACTCTGGTGATCTTCTGCACCTGTCGCATGCTGCTCTGCACTCGTGGATGGAGGTCTGCGTGAAGCTACTTGTTGAACCACCTGCATTTCTTTCTGTAGACTCTGCAGTCAGCTTATTTCATACTCATATTAGAAAACATTTTTAACACTTGACACTGACCTGCCATTTTAACATGCATGCATGGATGCGTTAATGACGTCTGAAGAAGCGTCTTCGTAACAAAAAATCACAGACATGTGCAGCTTTAAATTGAATTTTTGCCTTTGTTGTCATGATGTCATGCACCATATTAACATCCATTATGCTGAGAAGCACTCACATTATGTTGACGATGACAGCGCACCCAGAGGTGACTAACATGACATGGCCATCAATCTCATAGTCGTTGCGTACGATCCTCTCGATGGCTAAATAAACCAGAGCCCCCGTGACAATCCAGATGGAAATGACTGAGATGAAGGCCCCGAGGATCTCTGTGGAGAGAAGAGAGGCAGAGTCTTAATCACTTCAACAGCAAAACAGTTCATCACACTCAGCGCGAGACAATCACAGGTCTGTCTGAACATCACAGTAAACAACAGACTGAGATCGTCAATATCAAACTACTGACGGACACAAAACACTCAGAAACTCACAGCAGAGACTCAGCAGGGACAGCAGTAACGTCAAACTAACACTCACACTCAGCAAGTGCAGTAGAAATATAACTGTACTTCATTTAAAGTATGCTTGACATGTACTTTTAAAAAGTGTACTTCTAAATAGATGCCATCAAGTTCTACTTAAATGTATTAAAATGAATTTACTAATTCTGCAGTACTTAAAGTGGTACTTCTAAAAGTGGAGTTTATTGTAAGTGTATTATAAATTGTACTTAAGTGTACTTTTAAAAAGTGTATGAAATTACAAAGTATATGTATTTTTATGTCCTTTGTAGTACGCTGTTAGCATGCTTGAATAAAGTGTTCTCTTGTTTCACTTCATTTTAAGTATATTTAACTATATTTCCAACACGTTTCGCTGATGTACTTCAGTACACTAATTTAGCAACTATTTATACTTCAAGTGTATTCAAGTATTACTCAAGTGGTACTACTTGAGTACACTTCAGTATACTTGAAAGCAACAAAAATAGCACAAAGTGTACTTCAAAAAGTCTAATTTAAGTATGATATTTTTTCACATGGGCAAACAAATACAGAAATACTGCAAGTAGAAAAGACAAGAACAGAAACTGAATGCAGATTTTCCACAAAGAGCAGCTCTAAACAGGCACCACCTTAAGGACGGGAAAGGGACTGGAATAAAATGTCAAGGTTTTAACCAAGAACTTCCTTCTGTTATTCAGTGATTCTTAAATTTATATATCAGTAAATAAATAAATGTACGAATCATCCATCCTTCCAAACATCCATTCATCTTTCTGTCCTCTTTCCTCACTCCATCCATCCACTCAGAGGTATCTGACCTGATCTGTGCCAACCAAAGTTCATGGTTTTGGTGGGCGGTCTGGAGGAGATCCACAGGGAGAACAGGCTCACCATCATACTGCCAAAATCCGTCAGGAGGTGGGCTGCGTCCGTCATGATGGCCAGGCTGTGGGCCAGGTAGCCCCCTGTGGGAAACCAGGACAGAGCCGATCGCTGTTAATGGTTAATCCTGAGGTTTGCTCCACATCTCTGAACTAATACTTTACAGCTGTTGTACTTTTAGCTGAGTCTTTGCGTGCGAGGTTAGAACATCTCTGTTATTGTATCAAGAAAACTTGGTGATGAGGAGTGTGTCACCAACTGTGAAAACGTCCTCTGAGCGATAACACCCTCAGCCTTTAATAACATGTATCTGCGCCATTTAAAGGTTTGTTAAACCTGTAATTTAATGCAGCTACAAACCGTGACAGGTATTAATACTTTGATGCAGAGAGATGCCTCGGGTAAAAGAGATGAGATATTATTTTACGTCATCATAATCTCTGGGCAATCAGCCAGTGAATTTAAACCATGGTTTTATACTGTTGGCCATAAAAAGTTTGAAGCTTTGTTCTTTGCAGTTTCTTTGTTTAAGAGAGAAACATTCAGTCACTCTTCAGCACGACAGTATTTCCGTTCTGATGATCAGTGTCAGTGTGAAAGGTGTTTATTTCCCTTCAGAGGCAGTTTTCGCTGTTACCTATGACTTCACCAATCATGAAGACGAGGCAGACGGCTGAAGCGATGTAGAGTTTCTTCTTGGCCAGCAGCTTGTCCACGCTGTCCTCACACGCCCGGGCTTTGGTCCCGTGGCAGTGGGCGCCGACTGGCCGTTTCAGCTCGATGGCACCGGCCATGCCTCCATTCTTGAAAGGGAAGTTGGGATATTGCTCTTTGGAGTCTGGAAAGGAGCTGCATGGATACAGAAGGTGTTCATGAAGACAGAGATGGTCCATCCCTTCCATTTATTAAGTTTTTAAAACCACTGTGAGTAGGATTAGAAGATTTCTGCGGCTGGCAACAATGCAAGCCTCTAGTCCATTGAGACTTGAGGCGTGCATAGTAGCTACATAACTTGTCAGGACAGTTGGGAGATGGTGGCTGTTCTTTGTGCTAATCACACATCTAGTTTGAGGTGGATTTTTTGGACAGCATCATAGTTAATACCTGGTGATCTCAGGTGGACCACCTCAGGTCAGACCACATTACACTTCTGGGGGCGTATATTGGCATTGGGGTTTGTTCGCCCTGAAACAGACATGGATCTGCAGTAGACTGAACATTGAGTGGATTGATTTTTTGAGTAAATGTTGCTGCAGAGCACAGTATTGTTTGGAAGAGCTACAATAAGTGGAAACAGATCCTTATCCTGATTAAGTGGGTTACAATCAATGTTCACTATAGTGGAAGAGTGGTGAGGCTGGTCAACCACTAAAGAGCGAGGTGAAATCGATTAACGCTGGCAGTGAGGTGGGCTGAAAACAGACTCCTCCTTATGAACTGAAACCTGCCACAGTTTGCTTTTTATCCAGTAAGCATAGATTTGGTGATGTGCATGTCTAAAACTATTCAGACATTTAGAACTCATTTTTTTGATGACAAGGTTGCAATTAAATATATTTTTAAAATCATTTAATTGCTATATTTTAGTGTCAAGCAGGCATGAACTATATAGTTCTATGGCTATATCTTAGGCATATATTTAACTATGTAACTAAAATATATTCGTAGAAATGCTGATGAAAGAAAATCTGAAAAACCTCCACTTTTCAACCAGGTTAAACCCATTTAAGTGCTTTAGAAACTGGACTTGCTTGAGGTTGTAGAAGACGTTTTGTATCTTCATCCAGCCTCCTGGATCTTCAGGTCTGACTGGCTGTGTAACCCATTCACACCATGACTCTCGTGACCCCAATGACTCACATCATGGCTGGATGGGTCAAAGACTCTGTGACCTCAACGACACCCAAGGTGTGAACAGTCCTGCAGGGGGATAAAGGCCTGGGACGTCCCACCAGTCAGTTAGAACTGAAGAAGCCTCTTGGATAAGAGGTGAAAGGTCTTCTAGAACTAAGTCCAGTTGGCTTTGTGAAGCACTTAGATGCACCGTAACCTGGAGCCCACTTTGACCTTAGACAGCTCGATGCCTTTTGACCTAAAACTCATCAATTCAACGCTTGTCTGACATTTTGATTTCACAGCCATGAAATGAAAATCTGCTCGACTGACAAAGAGCATAAAAAAAGACTGATAGACTACAGCCACGCTAGCTGCTCTGTCTCAGCACCGGCACCATGAATGTCTGCACAAAGTCTCCTGGTGATCCATCCAGTGGTTGTTAACATATTTCAGCCTGGACCAAAGTGGTGGATCAACCATCCATTGAGCTATTCGGATCAAGGCCTTCCCAGTTACAGTCACTGTATTATTGATTGATTCTTCTGTATGTTCTCAATCAAACAGCATCAACTATTGAGGGATTTTTTTAACGTCGCAACCTGGTTACAGTGTTTTCTAAACCATTTAGTGTTCAACCTGGGAATGACACGTTTGTGCTTCATCTCTGACAGTACAGTAGCCTGGATGTAATCATGAGAACGAAACAAAACGCTGACTTCTCCATTTTCCTCACACACACACACACACACACACACACACACACACACACACACAGGTTGCTGTTCTTGCCATGTGCAGTGAGGGAGAGCTGTGATGATGTGGGTAATGAGGTGGAAAAAAACTAATTTGGGCTCTCTTGAGATAACCACACACACACACTTAATGTCACACACTTCACATGAGATGATTACCAGTGTTTCATGATTAGCCTTTATCTCACACACACACACACACACACACACATCTTATGGGATGTCCATGCTGAAAAGAAGCAGCCAAGTGGGAAACAGATTCTGTTCAATTATACCACTGGGACATGAGAGCAAACGCCCCCCAAACACATGTACATAAGCACCACACACACACGGCCTCCATAAGTACCACACATGTACACACTGGAGTACTCTGAAACAGCATGAGCAGCATGATGTTCAAATGTGAGCGTGTTGTTATTCTTCAGGTAAAATAGACAATACAAATACAGGTAATGCAAACAGAACAACCACAGAAAGACAAACAGTGAGAAAATGTGGAGGTTTTACTGTGGTGGACGATAACAAATGTATTTACACGCCATCGAAGCAGAAGAAGTGGCTGTTAGCTTAAATCGAGCTCTCCTAGCTAGCATCTGTTCCACTAGCTTCTGCAGGTTTTCTCATAAAAGGGTTTTTTCACTAATTTCTCTTTTTTTTCTGTTCATTTTTTAAAATAAATGAACATCTACTCCACTGCAGGAAAGTAAATGTAATCACTCATTATTTTAACAAAGATTAAAAGATGATTGTTTTGTTAGCATTTAGCAGCTTCCACTTTTCAACCAAGGTTGGCGCTGTTTTAGCTGAGTTGGCTTCGAGCTTTTTGACCTAAAATTCATCAGCTGACCCTTTGAAGTCGTTACTGTCGCTACGCCCGAATCTAGTAAACAAAATATGGTGATTTCTAGCCGACGATTATGGATTTTGTTCGCTAAAATGATGACTATCACTAGCAGATTTAATAAGCGTAGCTAGCTAATGTAAGCTAATGCTAATGCTTAAACTCAACGCCTCATTTTTCTTCAGATCAGTCAGACCAAAATATCACAACATAAGGTGATTATTTAGCTGTTTTTTGGCCGCTGTCCTTTTCCTAACTTGTTTTGGGAAATAAATACAAACAGTTTCACATTTGAACACGTGAATTCCATTTGTGTACTTTGTTTTCACATGTGTACGTGGTGCTATTTCCTGTTTCTCAGAGCTCTTTAGCTTTATATTATTCAGCTCAGGTGGAAGAACAAGTCAAACATAACTGAAGTGTGTGATAGTTCGTCGCCACTCCTCGTGAGATGGACTGAACCCTGAATTGCTCGCCTGTCATCATGGATTAGCTCTTGTTTAAGCGTTAGCCTGAACTGCTGAATAAACCACTTTGATGAGCAATCCAAAGGCAATAAAGAGCTTTACAGTTATTGCCGTCGTCTTATGGCTCATATTTAATCTCACGTGTCTGACGAAGTGGTTTGAACATTTCTGCTCGCAGCAGCATTCTGTATGTGAGACACTGAATCAAGTCTGTTGTAGCTGCTGCATCAAGTTCTTGTTTGGCAACACTGAGCGCATGTTGTGTCGCCTGAATATTAGAGATCATCTGTCAGTATCCCTCAGGACAGGTGTTCGGTGTCTGTTGGCTCTTTCACTGACAGTCAGTGTCAGCAGTGCAGGGACCTGAGGGAATATCCAGTCATCTGTGAAATGATACGATATGTAGAGACCTCAGAGGAGCTGCCCACTGAAAAAAATACTCATCGAGCTTTTAATTATCGCTGCAGTCTGCTATATCAACAACATTTTCTATAACTTACCCAACAATGCCTGCAGTGAGAAAGGATGCACGAATGAACTGTCTTTGGAGGGACAAGTGTTGGACAAGTGTTTGTCTTAAAAATATATGGATTTAAGCATTATTTCTGTAAGTCGACTATTCAGTAGGCGTCTTTTGCAGCCGGTTAGCTTAGCTTAGCTTAGCACAAAGAGTGTGAACAGAGGGGAAACAGACAGTCTGGCTCTGACAAAGTCAACACTTTCCAATGAATATTTCCCTGATAACTTATAGAGTATCACTAACTTTTGACTCTGGAAAGCCTTCACTGATATTATTTTAACAATGATTTAGTACTCTGACAGGATATTTTTCAAATTGTTTCTGCAGATAGATCATCATTCTAACTTTGAACATTTAGTTCCACTCATCTTTGGTACATTAGGGTACAAGTTATGAGCTTCCAGAGACGAGGCATGAAAGGTCTGCTGCCTCGCGGGGGGGTTGTGGAAGCTGCAGCAGCAGCGACTGACCCAGCATCTCCTGCCAGACACCCATTAACCCTCAGCCAATTATGCTGCCAGAAATATCACAATTATCAGTGAGGAAACGATCCAATAAATAGGCTTTGGTAAATACAGCTGGGTAACATCATGAAGACACAGTAAAAGGACAGTAAGAGGATTCTGTAATATCATCAGCTGAATGATTGGCTTTTATTCACTCTGTTGAGTCGTCATGTTTTCTGTGGTTTTCAGTTTTGTTCTTTTTTGTTCAAGACCACAACATTTATTTGTGTACATTGATGACTTTCCAATGGGCTCTGGCAGATTTGGTGTTTCCCCACATCACTACACTGCAAATCCTGTTTCCAGCCGGTGGCTACAGGATAAGGCCACTTCACAGAAGTTCTGGATGGTTTGTTGTTGCAGCTCTTGTTCATTACTGCTCATCAATCACTGCTGCTGTTTTGGCTGATTAAATTAGAGCTGAAATTAACAGCTAATTAAATAAGTTATTGGAAATTATTTTTATAATCAAGTAATCATTTGAGTTGCTGAACAGCAGTTTGCACCATCTTCTTAAATCTTTGCTTTCCTCTGTTTTGTATCACTGTAAACTGAGTATATTGAGTTTTTTGACTGTTGGACAGTCGGACGTCAGTTGTGTGAGGTTTTGATTTTTTGGGACATTTTTGCCTTTATTTGAAAGAGACAGACAGATTCAAGAAAACATGCGGAGAGAGATGGGAAAGAGGTGAAACAAAGGTCCAGGCCCAGAACCAGAACCAGGACCAGGACCAGGGACGTTACAGTTGCAGCATGTCTCAATCTCTACTTCACCAGTCGTCAAATTATCAGCATTTTATAGACAAAATTATTTAATTCATTAACTGAGAAGATAATCTGCAGATTACTAAATAATGAAAATCACCATTAGTTGCAGTGAAGTATTGTATATACTGTTGGGTAGTGTGACATATATCATATACAAAACGTGATGAACTTAAAAAACACAATAATAATGTGTCATTTTTTGTGTTATTCATATGTTTGTAATCAAATTTCCATCTGAAAAGTGACCAGTAGCTACAACTGTCAGATAAATGTCATAAATGTCTGAATTGTACTGCAGTAGAAATGTATAAGAAGATGTGCAACAATTAGTCGATTCATCAATAAATCGATCAACAAAATGTAGAAATCGATTAATCATTTAAATAATATTTCAAGCAAAAATTGTCCAAAGCCCCTCTCTATCCACATTCTCAAATAATCAGACATGAATATTTTCTGCTTTTCCTTCTCTTCTTTGATAACAAACTGAATATCTTTATATTTTGGACGTCACTTTGGCCTCTGAGAACTGGTGATGGGCTTTTTTTTTTTTTTTACAATTTTCTGGTATATTTTAGATCAAAAGATTAATAATTTAATAAAGAAAATAATTCATAGCTAAATAAGTGATGAAAAATAATAATTGATTACAGCT
>JAPZEA010000010.1:24064159-24077660 GCA_029783685.1 Heniochus monoceros
ATCATACGCTATATATATATATATATATATATATATATATATATATATAACTTCTTACTGAGGTTACAGTGAAAGGTGGTGTTGAAGTGGACCACCTTGTATTGAGAGGCGTTCCTAAGTATTTTTGTGCGTTTACATAAACGAGGGGCTCAGAATATTAGAAACACCTCTGAGGTCCATTACAACATCATAACTACTATGACCTAAGTGCTGCAGCATCTAATGAATTAACACCTCTATGACAACAACAACTTAACATTATAGCATCATAAAGCAGACTTTATGGCAGAACTGCTGGATTGGATTGCATTAGACCGTACAGCTGTACCTAATAAAGTGGCCACTAAGTGTATTTCTTATCAGAATGGCAGCTGGATTACATTGTGTTGACTGTTTACTCTTTAAGGATGTCCTCAACTCTTCATAGTTGACAGTGTCAGACAGTGTTTAATACAGTGGATGCTACTTCAATCTTTTTTTTAAATAAGTAAGTAAATATGGAAGTGTTAATGGACCAAACGTTGCATTTAATCTTACTGGTATTAAACGACATGTGGAGGATTGAAATACATGTATTTTTTGAATCTAGTAGATCAGAATTAATATCCAATTAAAATTAAAATAGTCTCAAATTAAAATACTTAAGTCCAAATGGCCCAAAGTTTCACTTTTCACAGTACAATTAACACATCTGTTTCTCCCCACTTTAAAACATTATTGTCAAAATTCTAAATAGTGTAGCTATTAACTAATGTAGCTTCACTGACCCTGTCTATATCAACAAGTGATAATACCATCTTCATAGAACGATGTACTGTATGTAGTCCTTTTGATCCGTTTATGTTTTAATATAGAGAAATTTTGATAATATGAAATACAAATAATGTCAGCACACAAAAGTGAGTTTAAAACCGGAGAAATAAAATGCTGAGGGCCCCCCAGGAGGCGGAGGCGGAGCGACTCGTCCACTAGGCAGAAGGTCTGTGGTTCGACCCCCGGCTCCTTCAGCCTGCACGCCGAAGTGTCCTTGGGCAAGATGCTGAACCCCGAATCGTGTGTGTGTGTGTGTGTGTGTGTGTGTGTGAGTGTGTGTGTGAATGGGTGAATGTGTTGTAAAGCGCTTTGAGCGGTAGACTAGAAAAATGCTCTATAAATAGAGTCTATTTAAAGGCTGGCAATATAATGTCTTTTGTTGGCTTATTCTGAGAGAGAAACTCAAAAAGAAAATTCAGTAAATAAAATAATCAAATTAGAGGTCGTCCCCACAACTATAGCATTAAAAAAAGTGTCTTTTACTTTTCAGAAACTTGCAATGAAATTCACTATTTACTACTACTGGGTTTGGTTTCTGCACCATTCTAGCTCCAGTTTAAGGTCCTCACAAAGACCTCAAAAGTCAGTCCACACTAAGTCAAAAAGATGTGCACGTGTGTGTGTGTTACTCAGTTTATGGGGACATAAATGCATTTACATAGTCACACTGTGGGGACTTGTCTCCCTTATGAGGACAAAACCAAGTCCCCATGACTTAAATCATTAAATTATAGGGCGAGGGCTCGGCTTAAGGTTAAGATAAGGTTAGGTTTAGGTTTAGGTTTAAGGTTGGGTAAGTCTCCAAGAAATGAGCCTGTGTAATGTCCCCAGAAGAGATGGAAACACGACTGTTTGTGCATGTGTGTGTGTCTGTGCATGTGTGTGTGTGTGTGTGTGTGTGTGTGTGTGTGTGTGTGTGTGTGTGTGTGTTAAGCGAGTTGAAGAGCAGTTGTCGTTGACAGCTGCATGGGAGCAGGGAGAGAAGGAGTCAAGTGGCTTCAAATAGCCGTCGTTCTCCTCATTCATCGGAGCAGCCCCTCCCCTCTCGCCCTCTCTCGGCAGCCACTGGTGTGAAGTTCACATTTCTGTTGTTGACACAGTCATGAAAATGTTTTTTAATCTCTGCTTTCACCATAAAATGATGTTTCGTAAGTGTGCAGAACAAAGAGGTTAGCACAGCACAGAGGCGTCGTGGTGGCTGCTCCAGTTAGCATCATGGATTCTGCTGTTTATCCCACTTAGCAATTCAGTTTCACATTGAACAGAAGTTAACGACACTCAGCATGGGCTGTGAATGATTGTGTTAGTGACAATAAAAACCAGAAACAGTTTTCCTTCAGCTGCTGCAGCGCCAAATGTGCATTTTTTTAAAAAAAATTCCAATCAAACAGAATTTATTTAACACCTGAGGTTATCTCCGTTTCATCCACAGCAGCGATCTGTGGCAGCAGTTATCTTTGTGTAATATAATGACTCAGAAATGTGACCAAAAAAAGCAGGTGTCAGGTGTTTTTTTCTGTAATTTACAGGTAAAAGGATATCTCAGTTACAGCTGGGTTTCATGTGTCCACTGTTTGAATAAAAAAAAAGAGGAAAAACATGAATTCTTAGAGGCCAAGGTGACGTTTTAAATTGGTTTGATCAACAGCCCAAAACCCAAACGTATTCAATCACATAATAAAACAGAGAAAAGCAGCAAACTCTTGCATTTGAGAGGCTTCGAACAGGAAACGTTTGGTGCCTGATAAACTACTTAAATTATTAACTGATTCTAAAAATTGTTGTCAGCTAATTTTCTGCCCAGCACTTATTTCAGGGGCCATTTCAGCCCCTGGCTCGGACCCCCTGCATGCTGAAATATCGCCGATCAATCCCTTTGATCGAAACATCAGATGTAACCTAGACATCTGATTGTTTTAAAAACTTATGGAAGATTTTAATGTAGTCGTCAGGATGTTATCTGACTTGCAAATCACCAAATCCGTGCTCACATCCCAGTCACAGAGACAAGTGTCCAAATTCCATACTACATATAAACAGTATTCATATGCTCGACTGTACAAAATGCCATAGTACTCTCTGAAGTTAGTGTACAAGAAATCTGTGCACTCAGCAGTACTAACAGGAATATACAAAGAATTAATAATTATTTTCACATTTTGTATTTAATTTTTTTGCAGCTATCGGCAGCTCGTCCACTTCCTTTGTGCACATCAACTCCCAAATCAAGAGGGTCTCTTGTGCATACAGACTCTTTTGAGGACAGTTTATCTGAAAACCTGCCAACAGTTTGTACATAATATGGAATTGGGACACAGCAGTTTGTAGCTGTTACTTGAAACACTTTGTGAAATCATAATCACTTAAATATCTTTTCATATAAGCTGAAAACCATCCAAAACAGTTTAATTTAGCTTTTACTGTGCCATAAAATACAGTGTTTCAGTTGACATTGAACCTATAGTCCACGTAAAACAAAGTGTTCAGGCTCCTCCTGCCTTCGTCGTCTGCCAAATTCCTGCTGCTCGGCCTCCTCAACACCAACGTGGCCTTTCCTCCAGCCATAACGCTCCCAGTGTCTGCAGCCCAGTTGTCCCAGTGAGGCAAGTCCTGCCAAGTCCTTCAAGCGCTCGTCTTTGGAGTTTGACAACACATGTGTCTCTGTCCGTCTGTCCCCAGACTTTTTCCAGTTTAGGAATGTTGTCCCTGCCTGTTACAGAAGCACAAAGAGTCTTGTCTTTGTCCACATCCGTCAAGATCAGATTCTCTCTCTCCTCCGCGAGTCCACTTTTGTCTCCACGCTCGCTGTGTATCCACGCTGTCTGCGTTCAGCTCAGCAGGGCTGTGCTGCTGCCGCACAGTCCGCCGTAACGCCGAGCTGCAAGCAGATCAGAAGCCGTTACAGCACAAAACTGCCATCTGAGCGATTTTCAGGTTCATCCCATAACAGCAGCAGAGCAACAGAGGAGAGCAGGAGTGGAGGAAAGAGGCTACAGCTGAAGGAGGAGTGAAGGGGGGGAGAGTCTCAGCGGTCTCTAAAACCAATACAAATCCTTGCTCTTATCCTGTGCCTGCAGACCTGAGAGAGGGCGAAAGAAAGGAGGGAACGAAAAGGCAGTGGAAGGAGAGAAAAGCAAGAAAAGGGAGATTAGAAAAAGAAGCGCAAATGTCTCGTTGCTGAAAGCAGGAGGAGTTGCCCGAGGCAGAGAGGGGCTGAAGGCAAGACAGCAACAGAAAAGGAAGTTGACAGCTGGTGTTAAGGCGCTGACTGACAGGCAGTTTGTTGGTTCAAACCACTTGTGGTAAGTTGATCTGAGGCAGGAAAAAAAAAAAAACTTCATTAAAATCTGGCTTTCATGCTTTCAGGTTGTTACTTTGCTGTCAGGTCACACTGAATGTCCTCGATGCTGCTTTCATTTAATAAGATAATAAATGAAGTCATTCGTTTTCTGGATGGTTCTGCCTTTAACAGACAGTGGAGACGAGCGTCAGGCCAAAGAAACAGGACGTTTTCAGGGTGTCAGTAAATGCAAATGCTTATTTCACAAAGAGAGGCGTCAGTTTGACTTAGATTTCATTGCTGACAAAGTTGTTTTGTCTGTTTTCACTGGTGATTTTCATGAAGCTCCAGTCATTTTATTGTATAACCAAATGTTCTGACCACACTTGGTTTTTCTCCTGACATATAAATGTTGGTTATACAGTAAAATCACATCACATCACAGATTTTGTCAGCTGATGGAAGTCAAAGCAAATCCTGACACCTAATATATATCCTCCGTGTTGTACTCATCACTTACCAGTGTTGACCAATCCAAATCAGAGGCACGTTGGATAAACATCAGAGCAAGAAATCCTGGATAAATTCCAGACTGTGAATCAGTTGGTGCTGTTATTTTAGACTTTTCAAACATAAGATAATGCTGCATCTCTTCTAATTACTGTCCATCCAATGAAATCAGTGTAAAACAGGGTCAGACATAGTGTCAGAAAATCTTGTTTCCAATAACGTCTGCAGTTCTTGTGGACTGATTTGTCTACTTGAAGTTAAAGCTCTCTGCCTAAACTCCATTAACCTGCTTCAAGCATCCTTTGAATGATTGAAGAACTGGAATCAGCACATTTGCTCAGTGATCCCACCGGATTCACAACTAAGACCAGGCCTCCTTTAACGGAACAACATTCAGATTTACATCTAAAGTCGACCTGTGACCCGTTATAAAAGGCTCCAGCGCACACGTGCTGAGCCGGCCCTGCCTCCTTGAGATGATATTTATGGGAAAAATAGGTAAAATTATCCAGTATTTCACCAAAAAGGCCAGAGAAGAGTAATGTTTAACCCTCATGTTTACCTTGTGATCCCTACAGAGACTTTTTGGATTGAGTAGAATTGGCTGATGACTTGTGAGCCGTGTCTCTACCCCCTGAAACCACAGGCCTCTGTAGAGATATCTGAGTTGGTAAAAGACAGGCATGGACAAAAATCCTAAGAAAACTTTCCACTATAAGTTATTATTTCTACATTTTATTCACTCTGTGGTGTTCGATTAGACTGGAGGAGGAATCCTCTGCTCATCTTCCTCATCTGAAGATGTGCTGTACAGATTGTGAAGCCGGTGAAAAGCTGACAATACCTGTGTCCATGTTGAGTCCGATCTCTGCTCCGGCTCCGGTGAAGGCGCCGCTCCAGGCCGAACCCGACCCCGTCTCCCCCTTCCCTCCCAGGTCGCAGGGCGAGGAGCTGGGCCCCGGTACCGAGCTGCCCGACGTCAGGCGGTGATGAGGCCTCACCGACGGCACCAGCAGAGAACCGTAGCGCGGGTCGAACGCCGTGCCGTACATCTCGTGAACCCCCGGACGCGGGTACGCCGAGCCCTGCGTGCCTATAGCGCCCCCTAGTGAGTACGGGTGGTGGTGGTGATGGTGGTGGTGATGGGACGGGTGCCAGGCGTCGGGGCTGGACTGGTGGAGGTGGCTGTGCAGCGAGGCGGAGGAGTAGGGGTCCCCGGGGAAGGGGAGCTCCGAGTGCGGAGCTGACAGAGCGCTGCCCAGCGTGGAGGAGACCGACGGCTGGTAGGAGCTGTTCCAGAAGGATGGAGGGAAACTTCTCTGGCTCATAGGGAATGATCCGTCTGTGGAGGCAGAAAGACATGAAGCTCGTTTACTCTCCCTCAATAGTTACTGATTACTAAGTTAGCTTAAAGTAATCCATTATCAGAGCGCTTATAAGTTACAATTTTAAAACTTGAGGCTGAAGGTTCATTCTTGACCTCAGAAATAGTTTATGGTAAGATCCCCTTTTGATATATTTTGGCCACAATATTTAATTTTAAGCGTTTCTCTTTAAATGTGTCTTTTTGTGACATCTTATTCATTTTGCAGATCTAATTGGAGCTGAATTGATCTGATCCTCCTCATTGATCCTCGTAACAGCTTCTTTAATGTGAGTATTTGCTGCTTTTCTCTGCTCTGTTCTGTCATTGCAAAGTGATTCATTTTGGATATTTTGATTGATGATAGAAAAAAGGAGCAATTTGAAGGCGGGGAAAATTGTGACGGCTTTTCTCACAACTTTCTGACACTTTATTGACAAAATAATTAATTGATTGAGAAAATTTGCAGATTACTGGATAATTAAAATAAACATTCGTAGCAGCCCAAGAAATAATCAACACAACTCTGAGGTCATATCAGAGGAATTCAGAGATGCAGAGTAAAGAGGCAGCGTCTTACACATCATGCACAGTAATAATGCTCCAAAATTGTTCCAAAATTTGGCAAAATGTTGGTGAAGCAATGATCCTGTAAACAGCGTGTGCTCATTTTATGCTAAAATAGCAGTAAAAACTTAAAGTGTTGCCTTTTTTGTTTCTGGCTGGATTCAAAAATCACCGGATCACACAGACGAGCTGCAGCTGAGAAACGGCCATGAGACGAAATGGAATGAAAAGCAAGCCAGCTGTTGACTAAAGAATATTGATTCATTTTTGATTCACCAAAAGACTGTAAAAAACAACAAAGAAATCGATCCCTCCGCATGAGTTTTTATCATTAGTTTATATTTATAGAAATGTGAAGCCTGTGATAAACAAAATCACAGAAGATGAACTAAAATCAATTTAAAACAAATTCCTGGGAAATATTTTTAACTGTGCTATGAAATTAACTTCATTCAAAGCAACATATAAAACAACGTGACTCCTCAACATATTTTTAGAATATATTTGTCACCATTTGTTTAGACTCAAGAACAACAGCAGAGAGGAAACAAATGACGAACGGAGACTGAAACAAAACACGTTTTATCTCTTTTCTGCTGGTAACGTATGAAGCAGAGGAACAGCCACGATAATAAACAACAGCTGAGACTCACAAAACTCCGTTATTGTGAAAAATGAAATCACAGGACGCTGAACAGAAGTGGAAATCAGCAGCTGCAGATACGACGAGCAACAAAGTGAGCGCAGACTTCCACTGAAAAAACATCACCGCTCACTGCAGCTGAAAAGACTCTCAGTTCTATTTGTTGAAACAATATTTAATTAAATGTCACTACATGGAACTCTATGAGAGACCAAGACAAAGTTATTAAATCCTGGTATCGATTCTGACAATTAAAACTCACAACTGAAGGAACCAAAATCACATAAATTTACTACATTTCCACACTGAAGCCTTAATAATGAAGGTTTCCTGGGTTTGACTGGACTCACTGGTTTCACCTCAGCAGCTTTTCCACACTGACACACACTGAAGGAAAACAGCGACACACACGCACACACACAAACACACACACACACACACACACACACACACAGAGACATACACACCTCTTACGGCCTTGTGGCTGCTCGAGGCGGGGTACGCCGTCGTGTGGCTCAGGGCTCGGCTGAAGTGCTCGTCCACCACGGCGCTGATGTCCCCCTGGAAGTAGGTGAAGAGGACGCAGCGGGAGCTCAGGTACTCGGCTCCCGGCGGCAGCTCCTTGTCCTCCTCTTTGATGGCCGGGTGGCCCGGGGGGCCGAGCCGGCTGCCGCCGTCCTGCGGGTCTTGCATTTTGGAATACAAGGCCAGTTTCTGGGAAGGACGTGTAGATTCATGGATGTGTGTTGTGAAACTGTGTGTTTATCTGGTGTCCTGGTAGCACACTATCATTTTATATAGATTTTGGATTTTTGCTTTGGGTAAAGACTTAAATCAATATGTGACATTTGACCTCGAAACCTCATAAAAATGATTTTATTTAAAAAAAAAATTTCAGGGCACTGCAGGCGTGTAGCAAGAGATAAATCCACCTAAACTCTTCTGTCTTCTATATCTATTTCTGCACAAACTGACATAAATTATAAACAGTATATGAATGTATAGACAGTTAACCAAAGGGTGTGGCTTTTATTTAAAAATTAAAAAATAACAGATTATGTAGATATTGGTGTTTGCCTTTCAATGGCCGCAAATTACGACTAGTAGCTCACCTGTCTTTTAATTTAACACTGTATCACTACACAGGTATATTAACATGTAGAGTAATACGGTTGTTTTGATGTTGTTAATATAATATTTGTGTGCCAGTCACTCATTACTGCTGCACATAATGACTGAAATCCTACAAACTTTTGTTCTTTTCTTAAGATTTATTCTATAAAAATCCAGGTTATGGTGCAAATCTGAAATCACTTTACATTTTTAAAATTCTTATTATATGGCAAACATATCAAATAAACCATACATAATAACTCTTCATAAAAATCTTGCTAATAACCAGTGAAGACATGTATCATAAAGCTGTGCTGTGCAGTGCGGGTGCACTCTGGCTGATCCAGGGTCTGTTTGGGTGACAGGCAGGCTGAGTTTTGGCACTATGTGAAATATGCCTGGATGTTGACTGAGAGGTTTTAAGAGGGTGAAAAAAGCACTTAAACAGGTCTAGAAAGGCCTCAGAAAAACCTGTTCAGCCACATGCATGAAGTCTGCGCCCACACAAAGCTCACATGCAACAAGGAAATTAATGAGTCTGTCATGTTTTATTATTTGACAATTAATGCAACAATTATGCTGCAACAAAAGGGATCAAGAGGCAGAAAATGATGAGATCTAATTGATTTTAATGCTAAGTGAGGGAGGAAGTGAGACTGTAGGTAGATTAAGCAGTTTAACTGAACATGAGAGCAAAGATCTGAGAAGAATAATCTTTTAAATAAAATCTCTACAAAACTCTTTAAAATTTACAGAAAAACAAAATAGTATCATCCATGAAATCCGTCAGTTTCAGCGTGGATGAAGCTCATCTGGGACTGTTATTCTTAAAAAAGGAACAATAAATATATCTTCTTCTCTTTTCTTTTGACTTTTGACTTCAGACACGGAACAAACCGTCTGTTCACGGTGCTGTGAAGTAAAGAACTCTTACTGAAACACGACAAATTCGATTAATATAAACGTCAAAGTGACCCAAAGGAAAGTTCTACATTCGCTTCCCATGTAAAGCTTTACGCGTTGGATGAGTTGGATGTAGCGCATACATGGAGTCCATGCCTTGCGTTTTATGGCGTTTTAAGTGCTGGTTAACACGGCGTTTAACATATTTTTTAGATACACAGAGGATATTAAGTGGCGTTAAGACTGAATGATTAAGTTTTATAAATATATCATCCGTGGATCATGGTTGTACGAACAATAGTAGCTGCTTAATCTCCTCTATTTGCGTGTGATTAAGTTTTAATTGGCGGTCCTGTGAAGTTTTAAACCTAAATAATAAAGTTTTCTGTACATTCAAACAGACACAGAGTCCACAGTGCGGAGACAAGTCGTCCACGGGCTCATTAAAACACTTGTAGAGGAACATGTGATCCATACCTGGTGGTGATAGGGGCTGTAGGAGCTGAAGTAAGGCTGAGGACCAAACACTTGGTACATCACATCCAGGCAGCTCATGGCGAAGAAATCACGGAGAGGAACCCAGCTTCATGTAGGGAGCAGGTCTGCTGGGACGGAGAGGAAACATTAATCCCGGCGGTGAAGGACACAGTGGACAGTGTCTCCGCTGCGCTGCGCCGCTCTGCGCTCTTAACGCACTGGACTCAGGCCGTGCGCGCTGCTGGGAAGCCCCTCCACCCTCCTCCTCCTCCCTCCACACACCCAGCCTGACACCTCCCTCCCGCCAATCAGAGGCCAGAGCTCCACCTCTGCCTTAATGGGCTTTTACTTACATATTTTACGTTTTTGCGAGTTTCGCATGCATGTTAATTTCTGTTTTTCTGTGTTGTTGGCAAAGCTGTTATCCACATATTTACTTTACTTTCCTTCATATTTCAGTCAAATCATTTTTGTACTTTTTATTTGATGCATTGGTCATGTTACAATTTGTTTCTGCAGTGACTCACCAAAGCATTCAAGCTTCATCTCCAGCACAGAAGTGGTGAAATAAACTTCAGTCAGAGGTTCACTGACTAACTTTTCCTGAGCTTTGAAAAACATCTGCAGTGGGATTATTTTTCCCCAGAAACGTCATCTAATGTAGTGACTCCACGTTTCACTCCTTGGAAAAGTCCATCCTTCGTTAAATAATTTGAACCTGGTGCTGAGGTCTGGGCAGTGGTTTTCTTATCGTACAGGTCAGTAGACCGATTGGGAAATCTTGGACATGAGAAGTTTATGACGAATAGACTCTGGGAGGAAAAACAGAGAGCTCCTCTCAAATTAAGGTTTTTCCATTTTTTGGAAACTCTGGTTTGAAAGTTGGGAGCTTTTAGGTATGATTGGGATGGTAAATGGGTTAATCATTATGTCCATACACCACTGCTGGTCTGTTTGATGGAGTTTCCGTTCAGACTGACACCACTTAGAGTGACAGTTAATTCATATTTCTTGACATCAGCTCATAAGTTGAAAATGAGGTTTAAATGTGAGCCAGCGTCACCGTTAGCGATGGTTCTATTTTTCATAATCACAAATCAGCCCAACACCAGCTGACATACAGTTAAATACAAAGAATAATGATTACGAAAGTTGTCTCAGGCTAATGTTTGTGTTGATGTTTTAATATGTTTTATTGTGAGGTTTGGTTTAGATGCAACGATTCCCTTTTTCTGAGACAGTTTTTTCCTATGGGAGACAATACAGTAACGTAAACCTTAAACCACGTATACGTAGAAAATGTTGTCTTCTTGTTTTAAAAACTCCGTCCTCATTGTGGTTGGAGCTGAGGCAGCTGAACGAAGCGGCCATGCTCATGATTATGTCTAACTTAAAGTCTTAATATAATTTAAATGAGTGAGTCATATAAAAATGAACCCCCTTACAGCTGAGCGAACAGGGAAACTAGCTATAGAGGCAAAAACTGTTTTTGTAAACATGTTTATTTCTGCTGTAAAGTTTTTTACATGGAGGTCTATGGGGATTGACTCACTTTTGGAACCAGCCTCAAGTGGCCATTTGAGGAACTGCACTTTCCAGCACTTCCACGTTGGCTTCATTTTTCAGCGCCGGAGGTTGATGCTTGGTGTGTTTGACCCACCCATCCACCCCACCTTCCTCCATAAATGGACTTTCTTGCTCTTTATACTACGTCACCTGACTTTGCTCCTGTCATAACTACTGCAACCACTAGAGGCCGCCGCCTAACCATAAACATAAATACGGGTCGTGATAACCTTCTTGCACAGACGATATGGCTGTTTTTCTGGTGAGGACGGGTTGTTTATTGTAACGGATGATATGTGATCATTAAATATGGTCAGAAAGTCTTTGGCGCTTAAACTCCACAGGGAGATTTTGGAGGTGGAGGAGGAGGAGGATGACTCTGCCGACCGATGAAGCTGACGAATCTGCGAAGACTGTGAGGAAGTGGAGGAGTGCGAATAACAGCAGCATGAATGTACTAAAGCAGAAACAGAGAGAGAATCATATTTAAAAAGGCAGCAGCGAGATGATAGGCTGATAACGAAGGCGTGTCGCTCTGCTATTGGATCAATACGATCATCTGATGCGAGCAGCTGAGGAAATTATGAGTGAGCAAACAAAAGAAGTTGATTGGTTTGCTTGTTTCGGCCAAAAATCACAGGAATCAATGAGCCTGCCTAGCAGCACAGAAGGTTAAAGAACTACATGTTTATTCTGAAGTTTAACACCTCATACCTGACGGCTAATGTGGGCGTTGTTAGCGCTAATTATATTTCCTGTATTCACAGTTGAGATTTTTCTTAAAGCCACAGTTGAGAATGTAACAGCTGGCACTTTACCGCTAATTGAATGAGTAAACTTATCAAACCGACCAATGAGAGGAATGTAAATGCTGTGAAGTCCCACAATTCCTCAGTGGCCTCCCAAATTCTAGAGGTCAGAGGTCAAATAGTTCGCTCCCAGTTTGGAACTATTATTAGAGGTCAGGGGTCAGTTAGCGAGCAGCAGAACAGGAGCGAATGAGTGAAAGTTAGAAATTATTTTATCTGTGTTCTGTCCGTTTGGGGTGGAGATTAAAAAAGAAAAGATTGTGCTGTAAAATCACATAATTATTCAAACACAACCATTTTTTCACTTAGATTTCTCTCATTTATTACGTGAATTGGTGAAAAATTTGAGATGTGGGCAACAAATCAGAGCACAGACTACTTTTTAATGATTCTTTTTTGAATGTCTGTTAGCAGTGTGTTATTATCATATTATATTATTCAAATTGTTTTAAAGATTTTTTTAATTTATAAACCAAGAAGACAGAAAACTTAACCAAGTGCCTTAAATGACAAAATAAAAGCAGAAAAACTCATCATGCTTTAATATGAACAAATATTGTGAGAAATCAAATGACAAATGACACATTCATTATCAACATTGGATTAAAACAGTGTTATGTTTCTCTCAGATGTATATGCTGTTGCAGATTAGCTGAATTTCTCAGAGAAAGGCTTCAAAACAGTTTGACTTTTCACGACATGCTCACAGCAGAAAAGCACTCGGGATTCCCAACACCAACGAAATTCCACCCTGGAAATGACAGAACACACAGCCTCCCAGCTGTTTGTGGTCAGTCGCAGCGGTTTATTCAGACTGAGCTGTTTACACGAAGCTCTGCAGCTGACAGATCGTTAGAAACTCTGACTGAGCCTGAGCACAAGCACCTTATTACTCATCCAAAACCACCCTTTTAATAATCAATGCCACATTTTCAATGACAGCCACATTATTTGTTTTTCAGTGAAAAGCAAACATGAGAGCATTACATTTCTCAATGCCACAATGATCCATTTATCTTAGCTGAGCTTACACGTACATGTAGCTCTAATTAACTCAGGTAAGATGTTGCCTTCACTGACTCAAAATTAGTCTCCACGAGTGTCAAGGTTAGGAAACTTTTAATGAGTAATTAGTTTGGTAAGTGTGTGACAAACTACTGTAAAAGAGCATTCGCGCTCAGTCAAGCTGTGCTATAAATACTCATAATGAAGTACTAATAATCTGTTGTACCAATTTTTGTCATTCTGGCACTCGATTGTCCTTTTGGCTGACCCCTCCAACAACCAGCACACCTGTTCCCACCACAAGTGGCACAAAGAAGCCATTAAAACCCAAAATATCTCCCACTGAAGTGCAGCTCAGCTCACAGGCACCATTCAGCCATCGATCTGTGTGTATTATGGAACTGCAACCAAGGTTCAATGAGGAATTTTCAATCATGAATGTTCGGCATCCT
>JAPZEA010000010.1:24157788-24169574 GCA_029783685.1 Heniochus monoceros
GTAAAATGCGCTTTTCCTCGGCAGCGAATTGGAAGGGTAACATGTGAAAGACTGAAGTGAAACTCTATACACTGATGCTACACACACACACACACACGCAAACACACACACACACACAGAACAACATGCCAAAAGGCACACATGCAAACAAGGACACCGTTAGTACAACCTGAATCGCCGCCGTTCGCATACAAACTCTGACAGCATCTCCACATCCAGCGGCTGTTTGACTGCTGGACGCTAACGTAGGCTAACATGTTGTGTGGCTTTGTCTCACAGGACTGCTCCAGCGGGGAGGAGCAGTGTGCACTGCAAACACACAGCACAAGCAGACACACACACCGCAACATGCAGACACAACGACAGCAACCGGAACAACAGAAACAAACGCAGCCCCGCTTTCAGCCTCTTCAGGTGCGTTTGATTTCCCCGCTGAGCACGAGACGAGGGACAAATCAAGCGTACCTGAAGTAGCCCAACACAAAGCCAGCGGGATACAGTGATGCACAAAACAAACAGACGCCTTCTCTGGGCTGGTGGAGGTTAAAGGGTCCGTCCAACCAAATTCTAAAACAACATATTTTACCACTGATGGCTGGAGGAGTCCAACACGCAGAAACATGCAGGACATGATTCCTCCAATGCAAACAGAATTGTGTTTGTGGTGGTAAAAGAATAAAAAATCTATTTTTAAATCAAGTTTTTATCATTATTGTATCATGGTGTATTGGTTTTGTCTATATTTTTCATGTTTTAATTTTTTATTTGATTTTTGTTAAATTAAATTAATAAATTTGAATAAAAAACATATTTTATTGTGTATATTTTTAACTATTTTCATTGTTATCATTTTATCAAGACTTAATTTTATTTTTTTAATTTATTAATTTTAATTAGTTTTTTTCTTTTTTTAATATATATTTGTCTACTGATAATTTTTGTTTTTGTCTTCTTTTTATTATTTTATTTGTAATCATATATTTTATTTAGTTTTTTGTTTTACTTTCATTTTATTATTAATTGCATTCTTAATATTATTGTCATCATTGTCGGGGTATAAAATGTCTAATTATTATTCTAATTATTTCATAAATGTAGGAAGAAAACAGGTGAGCGCTCAGCACCGTACAGCCTGTCGAGAGCTTTAATATAAAGGAATCTTTTCCTTCTTTTGTTTTCATTGAGATATTTTTCTTAAATGTAATTTTTCTGTTCATCTCCGCTGTCTTGTGGTTCACAGAGAATAAAACCTGAACTAACAAAACCAAATGTTGAACAACAACAAGAACTAAGTGAGAAAATATGTGTTTCTGTGCTGGTTGAACGGATCCTTTAAAAAGAGAACATAAAGAGGCTCAGCTGGTCACACACGGATGGATGGATGGATGGATGGATGGATGGATGGACGGACACCACAACATGACGATGTGGCCCTGCGCAGGCAGCGCTGGGGGCTCACAGGACTTTCATGCATGGATCTGGACCTGGACGCCCCCTGTGATGCATTCAGCCATGCAGGCTCCACCTCGATATGCACTCAAAACACGGCTGCTGACAAGAATCACGCCGACCTCCGCCCCGCTACTCCGTGAGCATGTAAACGACTGCTTTTCTGTTGCTTTGAGGATTTGAAACACCGTAATTCATCATTGCTAAGCAGCAGCTTCGCTCGTCGTCCCCCAGCAGTTGTTTTGAGTGGACAAAGAGATGGACAGCTTCCCCAGCCAAACAACATCAAGCATCCCAGGACGCCCTCTCCATGACCGGCGGCTCTTTAGCTAATCATGGCACGGCCCTGCCTCCAACCCCGGCCCCGCCCCCAATGAAACGACGACAGTAGTCCAGATGGGTGGGGAGAGACAGATAGGAAACACGGGCAGGTGGGCAGCCCAGACAGAAAACAGGACGTGATGTAAAGGCAGGGAGAGGATACTCGTCATCAACAGGAAGAACATACCAAGTCTAGAACAGAGATAGCTGGGACAGCATTCTGCTGCTGAAGAAGAAGAAGAGAATAGAGAGTGAGAGAGGGGGCAGATAGGGAGGGAGGGAGGAAAAGGAAATACCCAAATACTGAAAAGGAAGGAGTGGAGGAGATATCAGTGAAACTACGTCAGCAAAAAGAGGAGGGGAGGTGGGAGGAGAAACTGAGGAGCAGAAGAGAAATAAAAGAAGGGAGGGGAGGACATACAGCAAAGTGAAAACAGTTTATTCTTCTCCACTCTGATGATTATTGGTTGTTCAAGAGCTCCGAAATCCACCACATCCAAATCCAGATAACCACCGCACCACCCAACACCACCTTAAATGTAACTGACATAACTACTGACTGCATTAGTTCAGCCCAATACTGTTTTTGATTACATCGAATAACCCCACATCTCTCATTCTCTCCTCTGCTTCAGCAGTTAATTTCTACTGTTTGTTTTCCAGGTAAAAGAACATGTTGATTGGCCCGTTTCACCTTCACTCAATTCAACCACATGGACTCGAGCTAAATGAGCTAAATGAGCTAAAGTAATTAAAATTAAAATTTGTATCAATGAAATCATTAAAACCAAGGATCGAGTCGAGAATGGTCTGATTTTTGGTGAAATACTGTAAATAAACTTCTCCTTCCCGTCTGATCTGTCGTTCTCATGTTTACTGTAAACTTGCACCAGAAAGAGTTTTAGAACAGAATCACATGAATTCAGTTTAAAAGTACTTAAAGGTACAATACCAAACAAACCACATCAACCAACACACAATCACACACTCAGCCACACCTGGACAGACTCAACACCTTCCTGCATCCAACCACATCCAACACGCAGCTCCCACCCACAGCTGCACCCGCCCACATGCTGCTTCATCCAATCAAACTCCAGACATGAAGAAAATAATGCTGCAGAAGGACCGAGAGGCATGCCAGCACGTTTCAGGAAGCAGCAGGAGACATTTTGGGACCATTTTAGTGGTCGAACAGAGCATGAAGGCTGCCGTCATGATACCACGTTTACTCCAGTATCATCAGCCTGTGAGGAAGCTCTGCAGCTTTCATTCATCTTCGGCATCAGTTTCTAACTGTGACACAGTTTGTGCCCATAAATCAAGACGGGATGTAATCATCACCCAGCCCAGGATGCAGAGGACCCGGCAGAGACCGGAGACGCTGTGGTTCATTCTCGCTAAGCAACATGACGCATTTGCTGCATGATGTGGGAAAGATGCCAGACACCAGTGAGGATCAATTCTGACTTCATCTCTTTAGCGAAGAGTCAGGTCAGATTCTGTGATTTCACTTTGAACCAGCTGAGTCGCGTCTCCTCACAGCAGCTCTGATCAGCGAACATGTGCTGAGCTCAGGAAAAACCAAAGTCTACAGGACACGTAAGTCACATGTTCACACGCACTTTACCTGTCACCTAAAAGTCACAGATCATGTGATGTGAATGCAGCAAAACAAACGTCCTGACCTGCCTGCCCAGAACCCTCCCATCCAACCCTCCAGCCAATCAGATTTAAGCAGCTCAGCATGGCAAAGCGATGACAGAAGCATGTTGCAGATGCACATTGCGGGACATTCATAGTGGGAGCGCTGCCACAGAGCGTCTGAAAGCCAGCTCCTTCCTGCGGCTCGCCCTTCCTCGTGTACACATTTGTTTCTCAGCTGCGAGCTGATCGACATTATTACTTAAAACATTAGTCAGAATGTTTTATTTTGGCCAAAACAGCCTTTGACTTCCTGTCTCTCTCTTTTCTTCCTTCAGCACTTCCTGTAAATGTTTAAATCTCTCTCTAAGCTTCATCTCTCCTCCTTCAACACGTTCTTTTATTTCTCTCTTTCCTCCGCCCTTTCCATTTCCTGTCTTCCAGTCTCTATCCTTTCTCGCCACCGCCGCCACCCCCGTCTCACCCTGGCTCTCTTCTCGGCCTCCAGCCTCTGCATGATCATCATGGTGTCCACGTCCTCGTCGTCCTCCTCCTCCTCGTCTTCGTCGCTCTGCTTGGACTCCTGCAGTCGTTTCTGGAACTGCCACTCCAGCATCAGCTTCCTGAGGCGGTCGCTTTCCTCCGCCGTCCGCTCCGGCTTCGCCTGGAACACAAAGCACGCTCAGAACTGGATCGGGCCGCACCAACTGTTTGTAACTCCGTCACAGAGCGAGGGGACGGAGCTTAAACCGGGCCTACCTGGAGCTCCTGGATCTCCTTGTCCAGCAGGTCGACGATGTGAAGCTGCTGCTGTTTCTCAGCCTTCTCGCGGGCGTCTCGTTTCCAGGGGTCCGGAGACAGGCTGTCGCTGGACGTTAGCTCCTCCTTACTGATGGTGATGTACTGCAGGTCTCGCCTCTCGATGGTCCGCGGCTGCTGCTGCGGCAACAGCTCCCTGATCACCGTGTCCATGCCTACAAGCACATTTCATTCATCATCTGTGTGTGGTCGCAGTTTGCACATGAAAACATAAAATATGGAAGAAGTTTTGATTTGTTACCAGCGGGGTTGGAGCCGCTGGCAGGGGGAGGGACGGCCGAGCGCGGCAGGCTGGCCAGCTTCTCTGGTCTGGATGGGGGAGGCTGGGGCTGGGGCTGGGGGGGGAGGTAGGGCTGGGGCGGGGCCACAGAGGGCAGAGGGGGCTGGTGGTGAGGAGGAGGCATGGACCCTCCGTTGTTGTGAGGTTGGACGGGCATGACGGGGTTGGCCCGGATCTGACCCAACTTCCTCTCCTGCTCCCTCCTCTTCCTCTCCCTGAAAAATCATCATCATCATCAGCAGCAGCACAGCAGCAGCAGCAGTTATTAAGGAGAAACAAATTAATAAAACCTGAAATGATCATCAAACAGTAATGCTACATTTACATTTTTACATTGTAATTGTACAATATAAACATTTTTAATGCTTAGCTGGAACACAGTCACATGAAGCATCAAACACTTACTACAATGACTGACACCGATCCATAATTCCCTGATTACTCCTGATTTCATTATCAGAATTTTACAACATAATGTACAAAAACAAACATCTTTACACTAGAGGGCAGCACTTCCTCATTTCCGTCTTTTTTTTTTGGTGCAGGCCTGTTTGGGCTGAAGTCCTTTCTTTAGGACATTATAACATGTTTTTTCTGTGCACAGTAAATTATTTGAGGGTTTTTTGTATCATGTGATCTTCCTCCTGTCCTATAGGGGGAGCTGTCATCTTATGTCTGTATATACATCCTGATGTCGTCGTCATTTTTGCCTGATGAAAACCTCGTAGGACATAATGCTGCATCAATAACACATTTTTTGCGACCCTGCTCACACATTACAGCAGAAAACTATTATAACGCACATCTAAATCCTTTCACTGGGTCTCTGTAGCTAAATGAAATGTTCCTTTGTGTGTGTGATATTAAACATGTTGATAAATCTCATAAAACACCCCACCTCTCTTCTTCCAGCCGAGCTTTCTCCTTCTCGTACCAGCGCTGCTGCTCCTCGCGCTTCTTGCGGTCGGCAGCCTGCTGGGCCGTGACGGGAGTGACGGCGGCGGGGGGCGGAGGGAGCGGGAGGTCGGGCTGGGGGTCGTAGGGGTCGTAAGCGTCGGGGTAAGGGGCCGGTGGAGGGGGCGGAGGAGGGGGCAGGTCGGAGCGGGACGGCGGCTGGGCTGAATGTGGCGGCACAGGGTGAGGGGCGTTGGGCGTCTTCCACCGGCCCGGCCCGGTCTTCTGGTTCTGGGTCTTGTTGGAGGAGGAGGAGGAGGCGGAGAAGTTGAGGTGCTCCTGGCTGGACGTGGACGACTCCAACGAGGAGGACACCTGCGGCTGGGGGGCCCAGTGGTCAGGACCTCCTGCAGATGTGAACAGGTGACGAGTGACTGACAGCGAGCTCTCATTTTACAGATTGAGGTTAAATGTCACAATATTATTCTTTGTAATTATGAATGAAATACTGAGATTAGTACGTTACATAATCAGAAATATCATCTCTGATTACATTTTATAGGAACATTTGGATGCTGAAAACCACTAAGCTGTTACATCATCCTCTCTCTCCCTCCTTCATCAGAGGGATCTGGTCCTTGTTTTTACCTGGTGGACCTCTCTGGTAGTCCAGATCTCTGTGCTGGTAGTCCAGGTCCCGGTGCTGGTAGTCCTGCTGGTAGTGTTGCTGCATGCGCTCGTCTGGCCTCAGACCTCCCGGCTGGGGGTACAACTCCTCCTGAGAGTGGTTAACCCGCTGGGAAGAGACGAAAACATCCAATAAGAGACGAGAGAAGGGAGGCAGACAATAAAAGGAAAGACAGAGGAGAGAGAAAGGGCAGGAAAGAAGAAGACAGATAAGAGGGAACAGAAGGTGGAGAACATGGTTGGAGCAGGAGGAGGTGATGGCAGGTAGAAAACATCTGGACAAAGTAACGTGTTCAGATGAAGGATTCAAACATTCCCTGAGTTTCTAAGAACATTTTTTACGTTGCTGTGTGCTGTTCTACCTGCATGCTGTTGTGGATGTTGTCGATCACAGGGAGGCGCTCTCTGTCATCCATGCCCTGCCAGTGCTGTGAGGGCCCCTGCCCGGGGCCGACAACCCGATCCTGGCTCTTGGAGGCCGGGATGGTGAAGTACTCCCTGTGGTAGGTCTGGGTGGGGATGGGGTAGGCCTCTGGACGGGGAGGGGAGGGCTCGTCCTGATGAAAAAAAACAGAAACTACTGAATGAAAAGAAAATATTTGGGACGCTTTCCCAAAGCTGAACAGGAAACACATTGTGTGGAGTCGGTTTGAATAATTCTGCTCTGAGAAAAATGATTTCTCGTCTCTGTTCCAGATGCTGAGTGTCCTCGAGAGTCAGCGTCACTCCGGTCTCGTCCGGCCGGCTGGAACATTCCACATACAGACGGCTGCAGTCACTTACGTCTGCACACAGGTTGCCGGTGGAGACGGAGGTGATCTTGGTGCCGGGTCCTCCGGGGTACACCGCTTTGCCTGCAGGACTCTGGCCCTGATCTGAGGACGGGGCCGGACAGACAGTAGCTTTAGCACAGTTACAGGCACTCACCAACAAATGAAGCAATGAATTAAGGGTTAGTGGAAGGTTAGTGAGAGTGGTTTCAGAGATTGTTTTTAAAGCCTTCTGCAGACACACTGTTATTGCCCGACAGCCCTGTGGCACTGTTTCCATATCAGGGTGGAGGACTTTAAGAATAACACCAGAGCAGTTTTACTTTTCTTTCCTATTTCCATCACTGCCTGTGCCAAGTCTAAACCCAGCGGCTTGTTACTGTAGATATTTTCCATTTAGTCCATTAATCTGCAGCCTAAACGAGGTGGAAACGTTCTGGACGTGTGATAACGTGTTATTAAACTCGTGTCACAGTGCCATCCTCGTGATGACTGAATCAAGTATTGATTTATTATGGAAGGTGTGGCTTAGTCACACAGCAGCTAAAACCAGGAGCATCAAATTGAAAAGAAGACTTTAACTGGTTCAACTGGGGACAGCAACAAAAGCTGGACGTAGCTGGAAAAAACAGGCTTGAACACAGAAAGAAGCAGAAAGTAGAATAGTTCTAGAAGTTCGTGTAGTTTACGAGTGTAAAGGCAGTCGGAGGGCTTACTGGCGACGTTGGGGCTGGAGCGGTGGTCGGCTCGGTTCTTGAGGAGTCGATATTCGCCGCTCATCTTCTTTGGTTCGGGGTAAGAGTCCCAGCCGGCCTGCGGACTCTCCGGAGAGCCGTTCTGCACCGAGCTGTTGTACAACTCAAAGCCTTCGCTCTTTGGTCGCAGCTTCCCGTTCTTGTCACGGCCTCGGTCGGATGCTGCACAGAAATTAGGATGAAACAGAGAGAATGAGTGTTTTAGAGAAAATGAAAGTATCACGTACTAATCCAGATGTTTTTATGATTTTGTATGTGTGTAACTGATAAAGTAATATTAAGCTAGGACTCTAGTCTCATTCCTATTAGCTTGTATGATGTATGTGAAGCATTTTGCTGGGTATGGCATAGATTAAAAAGGAAAACATCACATCATTCAAGCGTGGCCCCTCCTCTCCAGCTCAAAGCCACACCCCCTGCACCTGAGCAGTTACCTGAACACACACAGCCCAGCGTCACACCTGCAGCAGCACATACAGCGACTCAAGAGAGATGTGCCTGACCACCTGCAGGAACACGAGTGCTGAGGCATCCACAAATATCTCATCAAATAATGTGTCCAAGAATGAACAGCTACGCTAACAGATCAAATTAGCCGCCTTCAGTCCAGCTCGCTAACAGGCAGAGCAATAGACAATAATTACGTGTCATGATATTAACGTAATAACACAGCAGGGTACTCTGTCCAGTTACGGACAGCGGCTCGGTGTTTTTGTGTGCAGAGCTTCAGACGGCGATGACAGACGACAGCGTCAGCCTGGTCCGACCACAGCCAGAGAAGAAGAAGATAAAAAACTACAGACAGAGATAAATACAGCGCACACACCTCCTCACAGGTGGATCACTTCAGCGTGAGTCTATACGTTATTTGTTAGAAAAACCTCCACAGGACACCTTTAAGTCTACCAGGTTTGCTCCTCTGAGCGAAGTCACACCCTCCGTCTGTGAGAATCTACACCTCTAACGTTACGTTTAGTGAAGAATGACCCGCGTCCTTCACCGCCTGGCGGTTAAACCTCCGTCTGCGCTGGAAAACACACTGTGGTCGAGGGAATTTGGGAGAAACACCCCTTTAGCGTCATCCTGGACCACAGAGCGGCCCGGCCAGAAGACTTCCTTAATGAATCTGGGGTCACATTCCAGCAGACAAAGACCAGCACGCAGCCAGACAGCCCAGTAAACTCCATGCCCCCCACACACACACACACAGAGACATCGGTCATGCAGACACACTGACAACATAGGCTTTTCCGTGCTCAAAGTGAGCCCAGGTGGCCTAACTTTCCTCTGAACACTTTAAAAAAGAGAATGAGTGGAAAGCACAGCTCATTTGGTGTACATAAAACCATTACCAGCTCTATTTACCCATCTGTAAAACACAAACGTTTCCAAAACGCTGCCGAATAAGAGCGAATCACATCACAGCTGCTCGGTGCTGTATGCGTGCTGAGAAGACGGGCTCTAATCTCCATAAGGAAGCGTGAACAGGCGTATGGTGTCAACAGTTGACTAGGCTCCGCAACTCTCTGCCCAAAAAAGTCAGCCACTCAGCACATCACAACCCTGTTGTGTAAACGTCAGGCGGGCTGGGCCACCACCCGCAACACAACAGACCTGTCCTCAGTGATTTAGGAGCTCCGAGACGCAGACAGAAAGAGGGAAACAGACAGGAAAAGATATTGTTTTGTCTAAAATGGTTTACACAGAGGAGGGAGAGGGTGGAAACTGGGCGGATGTAGGGGTATAAAAAATGACAGTATAGAAAATATGTGAGAAGGTAGGAAGAGGAAGACAAATTGCGCAGGTGAGAGACAGAGTGAAATGTGAGAAAGGGGCTCTGGGAGACAACAGCATCAGGAAAAGGTGTGAGCGCTTGATGTGGTGGGTGACGTGATGTATTGGGGAGACGGCGCTCTGGTTAGAGGACAACAGAGGTGAGAGGAAACTCCTCAGAGGCTGTTGCTCTGTTTATGTCTCCTTGTTTTGTTTTACTCCTGTGGAATATTGAGTCTTCGTGTCTGCACAAAAGAGAGAGAGACAGCACAAAAAAACTCTCACCTGTGCAATCTGTCCTCCAATAGCTTGATATACTTGGTAGTGTTCTCCTTCAGGCAGCTTTCTGTATGGAGGGAAGCAGAGAGAGCAGAGAACAACAGCTTGTTACTTGCGCTTCATTTACTACCCTTATTAGACATGATTGGGTACCCTAGCAACAAATCACAGCTCTAATACCATTAAAACTGACTTGTCATTAGTTATATTGTACATGGGCTCTGAAAGGTAAGCAGTCATCACAGTTGGTGATGGCATTGTGCTGAGAAGCTGCAACAGTACAGTTCAGTGCAAAGGCCCAGCTGGCGCTCTCTTAAGACAACATACAACTGAGGAAAGATCGTTCCCACTGCTCTAAGAAGGGATAAAATTGGAGACAGCCTGAGGATAAAAGGGGATTTTATCATGGCATAGGTCCTCATATCATGCAAGATTTTCTGTGGGGCATGAAGTTGGATGGATAGCTTATGTTGCTTCCTGCGCCCTTCTGCCAGCAGTGAGCTGCGCCTGAGGAGGCAGACGCAGGCTGGATGAGCGTTTAGTCAGGATGGAGAGGAGGGCAATCTGAGCACCGTTAATGAGCTCATGTATGAAACATGAGAATATGCCCCCCGCAGCAGCAGAACACAATAGGATGCACTTATATCAAATTGTGCCGCATATATATGTGCACACCAGCTGTAACGTTTGATATGACCCTCCTCCTCCCCCACACTGAAACACACACACAAAGCTGGCCTCATAAATCTGGCCATTCCAACAACTGTACAACTCAGCAGCCAGTCAGAATCAGTGGTTTTCCACTCTGGTGCAGCGGTTCCCAGCTTGGGGTCCGCACCCCAAGAGGGGTCGAGATAAACCAGAGAGGTCATGAAATGATTAACAGGATAGGAAAGAATAAAAAATAACAATCTGCTACACAATACTGAGCATATTTTTTCAGACTTTTCTCTAGTCATTGCTCTTCTCTTGCAAAATACTGGATAATTGTTCAGCCCTGTGAAATATTACCATTAAACAATCTGAGAAGAGAAATTAACTCTTAAAATTGACACCACTCTCATGTCTGTGCACTAAATATGAAGCTACAGTCAGCAGCTGGCTATCTTAGCTTAGCATAAAGTCAGAAAACAGGGGGAAACAGCTAGCATGGCACTGTCCGAACAAAATTAGCCAACCAGCTCCTCTAACGTTCATTAATTAACATGTTACATCTTGTTTGCTCAATTTGTACAAAAGCTAAACATTGTGGTTTTATGGGGGTTGTGCGACCACTTCTTGGCCAGTAACAGTTACTTCCAACCAGTGGAGGCTTGGAGATTGCAAACTTCACTTTTTTTCCGTATTGAGCAGACAGGTGAATTAGCAAACTTTAGAGGTGGTGGCCAACTAATCCAGGATAACTATTTCCCCATTTTCAGTCTTCATGCTGCTAAACTAAGGTAATTGGCTACTGGTGGTAGTTTCATATTTACTGTGCATGACATTAGTGTCATTTAACTCTCAGCAAGAAAGCATGAAACATATTCCCAAAATGTCAAATAGAGACATTAATAGTGATGTACATATCACATTAAAAAAGGTCTAAGTAGACACTGTTTCATTTTAAGGAGGCACAATCCAAAAATGGTTGGAAACTACTCTAATGTAACGCCACTTAGCTTGCTCACATTGACTAGAACTCACACAGAGAGGAAGTCACTTAATTGGGTGTTCTGAATCCCACTGAAGTTTGAAATACAATTTGTATCATTGTCTTGATGGTGGTTATTAGACAGCATCAGCTCCACGATGAGACAAGCTTGGGGCTGGCACAGCGGGGAGTAGAGGAAAATGTCTGAGGCTAAGTGGCTGTGACACACACACACACGCACACACGCACACATGCACACACACACACACACACTGGCCTGGACTATGACTCCTGGTCCAGCTCAGGCCACATGGTTTTGGCCAGTCTACACCATCATTTATTTATTTCTGTACAGTTATTTCCTTTTCCTGTTGTTATCATATAAAAACAAAATGACTGATAGATTAAATGACGATTCAGTGATGAAAATCTGAAATGGTCAAACTGTGTTTTAATCTTTCAGGGAAGCCATTGCGAAATTA
>JAPZEA010000010.1:24179979-24190862 GCA_029783685.1 Heniochus monoceros
CAAAGACAAAGACGAAGACGAAGACGAAGAAGAAGACGAAGAAGAAGAAGAAGACGAAGAAGAAGACGAAGAAGAACAAGAACTTTGTAAGGCTTTTTTGTGATTCGGCCAAAAGCTCCAGAACAGCTGCTAAATGGACTCTGTGGTGACGTGTTCTCAATGTAAAACTCTCATTATAAAACTCTTCATTTAAATCTGTTTCTAGCTTTAAGCATTTAACCATCTGTTTTAAATTACCTCAATTACTGTGGCTCATAACTAGCAGCTAATTAGTGTTTTCTCGACATGTTTCATAATCACCTACGCTGCTGATTATTGGCTCGTTGCATGAGGACTTTGTTCACTGTGAATTGTGGCGATCAGCGAGTTCCTGCAGCAGTAAACAACTTTTGAATATGCGGAGACATAAAACTCCGAGTTTAAATAGGTTCAGAGCGAGCAGTCTGTTATGAAAAACAATGAGCTTTGTGTTGACTTGTCATCTAAATCAAACAAATACATTCCTGAGCTTCACTTTGTGGCACAGAGTTTTGCCAAATGGGATCTGAGTGTGAGTGAAAGCTGGAGTTCAGACAAGAATCATTTCACAAATTACTACATTTTTATCGGTCATGTCTCCATACAAGGAAAACTAAACCGATCCTTTGAGGTTTCCAAATCAACTCGTCTAATTTCATTTATTAACTGTGTGAAATGGGTGAATAGAGACACATTCTGCATTCGTCTCGCCCTCCATCATCAGCAGATCTGTGTCCCAGTTTCTCCAGCATGAAAACACAGCAGAGACATCAGCCTTCAAACTATTTCACCCACAATGCCTCAGCTCTGTGTTTCTGTGTGCGTGTATATGGAATAATGAGGCTGGATTCATGCAGGCACGAATTTCCTGTGAGTGACATTAAGATGAGAGAAGAACAGTGAATCATTCTGTCTGTTTTATGTCTGTTGTACATTACAGAAGACATTAAAGGGCCTCTGTTTCTGATGGAGCCACAGCCTCATGGATTTATCCAGAATGAGGACTGGGGCGCCAAATCAGGCTCCACAGACACTAGTGGGAATCCCCAGAGGATGTTCGGAGGGACTTTTAGCAAGTTCAAGGGGTCCCAGAGGGGATTTAGGAGTTATCCTGTGCATCAGCGTGACACAGGATTAAAAACCTGTACTGCAAATGTGTGTGTGGGCGTATCTGCTGCATCGGTTTGATGTTACCTGAGTTTATAAAGCTGAATTCAGCACAGCACACTGCCTGTGTCTCAGAGTCACCTCGTGACTCAAAGCAGCAAATCTGAAAAATGAAGCCAATGCTGAAGCTCCAAAAACTGCAGTTCCTCAAATGGCCACATGAGGCTGGCCCCAAAGCGAGTCAGTCCCCACAAACTTCCTTATTAAAACGTCCATGTTAATCATATCATACCGAAGTGTCTGATGCATGTGTGGTTGAGTTATTTATCAGATTGTTTTCTTAATGTAAGACAGCATCAGCTAACTCTGATTAGCAGCAATTGCATTAGCAAAGTGTTTGTGCCGTGGAAACACTGAAGAGAACGTATAGGTGACCTGTGAAGACATGAGCAGGTTGAAACGTGTCCGCACACCGCAGGTATGTTGTGATAATGAAGCCGCGTTCTTCGGGTCAAAGTGAAACCACATGTGTTGCTTGTCACAAACATCAACATTAAAACGCACCTTTTTCTGAAGAACTCATTCCAACTGAGGCGCTCAGACATTAACACTGCAAAACATGTACGACACGATGTTTCCTGTGAGCGTGCACATGCTCTGTTCATAGCAGTGAGTCAGACTGTGGGAATAGCTGGAATACCTGAAGGAGCTTTACAGCTTCATGTACTGTGTTTTAATAGACAGCTCTACAAATCAAGCACACCTTAAAGCTGCGGGGCCTCTTTTAGGGTGGGAATGGCCTGAAGGAGTCAGCTGCTTTAAACACGAAGGTAACTTTTAATAACAAACACTGAGCACCTCTACGATGGCGGTTACACTGAACTGCTCTTTTACCAACTCTGTCATCCTGTCATGTCAGGAAACACGTACTGTCAGACCTTTGTGCTCTCTGATCAAATCTTGGTGGCGTTTGAGTTGTATTTTGACACGCTGAAAGTTTGGTGTGGAAAGCAACATAATTCTATCAATTTCCTGAGGTAAGCCTTGCTGGCTGAACACTCAAATTCCACTCTGAGCACAAGCTTGTAAAAGAACTGACGAGTAAAACGGCCGAATAAAGTGTTTTTCAACAAAGCTCACCTCCCGCCGCTGCAGAAAAGAAAGCTCTCTGTTACTCAGAATAACATTAATGCATTGACATACAGCAGGTGTGATCGCCGCTGTAGCCAGATCTGGGCCGTCTGATACACTGAGAAACCAGCATCTCCAGCAGATCCACAGAAGAACGTCTGTCTGACAGCTGACAAACACCACTGCTAATGCAGGCTTGCAACACACCAAGATTACAGCTAACAATGTTAATACATGTCAACCTGCCTTCTGGAGCCTTTTGTGAGGCTCCAGAACTACTTATACATAAGATGCAGTTTAGAAGCCGGCGGAGTTCAAAGGCATGCACACCCACACAGGTATTCAGTCATTATGGCAGATCAGACATCTTCTCAGGACGCTCTGCATGTACCGACTGTGGCTGACTGACATCCTCTTCATCCTCCTGTTTTGCTTTTCTTGCACCGGTTTTTATCATTCTTTAGTAAATGCAATTTCATGACTTCAGCAAATTCGCAGTATAAAACTGTACCCAACTTTAACCTGAGAAGACGTCTGATTGGCCAAACTATCTGACAACACCTGTGTGGGTGTGCAGAGGCACTGAAAGGACGACTGAAGAGGAAGGTTTAACTTTAACCCCTTTAACACTTGGCAAAAACCCACAAACACACACTGATGTCTGGCCTTTGTCTTCAGGTGCTACACAAATAAAGTTTATCGTCATTAATATTAAATGACTCAGCAGGAGTTGCATGCTCCGATCGGCAGTGATGGAAACGTGACTCCCAGGTGGACGTGCTAATTTTCAGCCCTTTTCCGAGGGTGAGAGAGCGTCTCCTGGTTGGAGGGGAATCTTTTCAGTCAGTCAGTTTGAAAGAGAGACTGAAGTAAAAGATAAATCTCTGGCCTCACTGCTGCTTTCTACTGTTTCCCGCCATGTTCCTGACATGGAACAGGACACAAAAGGAAAAAACCGAAAGGAAACTCTTCTGCTCACAATGGGAAAGGAGTCATTCACCTATTTTTAGCGGGTTTACCAACATTTAAAAACCTTTTCTGACTGCAGTAAAACAAAACAAAAGCTGAACTGAAGACGGCTCCTTTAAATAGACTGAGAATAGATGTGGGACAGTCACAGAGATGTTAGATGTGACATTCTGGTCAGCAGGACAGTTGTTATTTGTTATTACACTGCAAACAGTATTAAAGTAACAAATGGCAAACATGAACTGCCTGCTGTTTTGTGAAGAGCCTTTTTTGGCTGCTTTTTTAACTCAGTGCTGCTTGCAAATGTGTGCATGCTTGCAAAGACTCTGTGCAGCGCCTTTACACTCCCTGCCAGTGAGTGTGCATGGAAATAGAAAGAGGTAACTATAATCTAGGGAAATAGAGTTTTTCCCACAGGTCAAAAATACACTCGGGGAGGATTCTCCTTCTGTCGACCCACTTCCATCACAAACCAACCAGCCTCTGAATCTCACAGAGGAGCACAGCAGTTTAGACTGAGGAGATAAAGATAAATACAGTGTTAGCTGAGCGATTCACAGCGGCTGACACTTTGTTAACAGTCTCGACCTGTTGACAGCCACCTCTTCAGTTCCAGCTGTTTGGGACGGCGTCCACACAGAGCAGCCCTGTTTATTTGAGTCATTTAGGAAACACCTGCAACACCATCTAGTTTAAATTAACAAGAGGACGAGATGACGTCTGCTGCACATGTGCTGTTTGCTGGAACTGATCTGGGCATTCAAAAAACTCAATCTTATCAAAGTTAGTCAAAGTTATAAACTGTTACAATGGCTCAAAACACACGAGGGCAGCCGCTGGTGTCACAGTTAGATCCATAAATGAGCAAGTCCAGTATGTCAGACAATATCAGCTTGTTGCAGATATATCATCTGTGTGAATATGTCAGCCGATATGTGACAAAAAGTACTGAGGTGACAAACTTTCCTTTGGAAGCAGTATCACTGTTACACAGCTTGTCCAGCAGAGAGTGCTGACGAGTTGTTTTTCAGCTGTAAAACGTCCCATTTCATACGTATTTTGTTCACAATTCTTTAGGAAAATAAAACAAATCTAAGGGATCTGTATATCTCGGCCTACATATCGTTATCTGACTGTTTAAACTTGCAAACACTGTTATCAGCCTCAAAAATGCAATATCTGTGGGGCCATAACTGCCACACTTAATGTGTGGAAAACACTGAGAACAGCTGAGGAAAGTCCGGATCAATCAACTCATCATCATCAAAGTAACTCGTTTACTTTTCATCATGACAAAGAAACCAGTGACGTGATATTTTGAACAATGTGGAAGCTGCCGTGTAAAGGCAGGAAATGGTTCTCCTGGTAACCATAGAAGAAGATGACAGTGTGCACGTCAGTATGTCTCCGTTTCTCCGTGCAAACCTTCCAGCTTCTGATTCAAGAAGCAGGTTTTATAACGAGGCCCGAGATGTACGGCTCTTCTCTGCACACACACCTTGTAAACGCCTCCTGCACAAAGCGTTACAGGAAAGCCAGTGTATGTGTGTGTGCGGCACATCCTCCCATTGTTCCAGCCCTCACGGGGGGCGACCGTCTCATGCTATTGTTCCACTTGTCGTACCACTCGGTCAGCGAGCAAACAAACACACACAACCAATACTTCAAACACACAGTGGAAACAAACAAAGCAAACGCAGCTTTTTGAGTTTGGACAGCGTGAAAACTTTCCGCAACTCATTCATGTCTCGGTACTTCGGCTCGAGACTCTGAGTCCCATTTTGTCCCATTTTGGCCATGACTGCAGAAACAACTCAAAACTCTGCAGTACAAAAAACAGGCAGGAAAAATGAGTCCAGACCTTTCCAAATGATTAGGGTCTCCTGTATCATCCACAAGGCAAAACTTCACTTTAATAAAAGGTGATTTTTTAAAATTAATTCACACTAATTTCGTCCATGGTGCTGTTGGCAAAAAGACTAGTTGGAATATATCGTGAAATTATATATACACCAAATACAACCTGCATGCTGCTTTAGCATGCGAGACAACTCAATAGACAATAAGCAAAGCAGAAGAAGGAGAAGTAAACTACAAGATTTTTTGAATGGAGTTTGGTATGAAGTTCTCTCTTGAATCAGACATTGTCATGTCTCTGAGAAACTTGGATTGCAACATTCTGCAAATTTAGCGGAGTTGTGCAAAGAGAATGTTCTGTTCTGTACTGTGATAGATAAATGAGTAAACACACCAGCACAGGAGGAGGAGGAGGAGGAGGAGGAGGAGGAGGAGGAGAGTTTCCCAGCTGTCCGGAGGAAAGTTGGGAGTTCCAGAATACAATACCATGCAACACACACACACACGGACACACACACGGGTTTGACTGGTATAGTATTTTAAAAGATCTGTTCGAACACACGTCAAACTCCTCCACTCATCTGATATGAATATAACATGTGACGACATGAGATAACAATAAAATTCTGTTAACTGCATGAATATTTCTGCAGTGTCTCATTAGATTTAATTCACATTAAGGGCTTAAAACATACAACTGGTGTAATACTGATAAATTCTACAAGAAGTGAAAAACAACGACTAGATGAAATCTGATTTTTATTAAAAAGATGATCTCAATAACACATAATAAAATGACTAACCTTACTGAGCACACTGTGTTTTTACCATCTGTGTCTCATGTGTACCTTTAGTTTAACCATTAGCAGAACGGCCCTGAAAGCAAACAGCCACAAGTGACAAACCAGGAGGCCATCGCACCGCAGGGCACGTGATAAACCCACATCGGTCCACTGTTATTCACACAGGTTCAACATTCAACCAGCTGCTGGAAGCTTCACTGTGCACGCTCGAGCCGAGCCTGGCAGAGCATCAGCAGCACGTGAAACAAAGAGCGAGGGAATCACAATGTGAGGAACATACTGAGGAATCTGGTCTGTCCAGAAATGAGTGAACAGAACAAACACGCTCTTGATCCCGTTCGCACGAGATCACACACATTTCAAATCACCTTTTATATTTAGCTCAATCAAAAATAACACACACAACCTTCCAGGTGTTGTAACACACACACTGTTACCTGGTCTTTCCTGCCCACCACTGAAAACCACATGTTGCAGCCGCTCGTCAGCGTCGTCCAGACCAGTTCACACTGGGATGTCCAGACTGGGACACACAATCGCACACGCCTTCTTTTATCCCGGAGAGCGCTTCAACCCGCTAACATGCACCGACAAGTCCCAAACCTCCTAATTACACCGGCAGGGAGAAATCCATTCAGCTGAGCGTCTACGTCTAAAATCACTATTTATGGCTGGAAATGTGGGACAAAAAAGAAGCAGGAACTCCTGCGAGTGTCGCAAAAACTCGTGGAAATTCAGTGCCAGTCATTTTAAAAGGCTGGAATTATTAGACAAGTCCTATAAAAACGAATTGTGTAATTCTAAAAAGCTGTATAAATTCCAGTGCTTGTGGTGAAAAGGATGCAGTAAATTCCTTAAATGTTCTCAAGTGCAGAAAAATTCCTCCACGAGTTCCTAATTGCAGCGTGTTTGTTAAGAAACAGTGAATCCAGGCGGAGATCCAGAGGTGAAGTGTCGGCCGGGACGCCGGCTGGGCAGACTGAGGTGGAGCGCTGCTGCAGCTCCACCAGGCAAATATCACACACACACACACACACACACACACACACACACACACACACACGAAGGCACCACATAGAGCATACATTTAACGCTCTGAATGTAGATACTCAAATAGTCCGTTTGTAATTGCTCTGCTCATTATTTATTACTCACATCCTCTTCCAGGCCTGAATGGAACTGTTTCAGTGAATGGAAAGCTCATGTGACCACACCTGAATGATTAGGTGTAATGGGCCCCTGAAGGAAGTGAGACACTTTTTTTGGCAGGTTTTGGAAGAGCAGCTTCCACTTGAGTAAATGGGATGTCATATTTGGATTTAGTGAGTAAATACAGCCAGCGGGGGCTGAGCAGATCCCGCCCCGGGCCTGAGGAAGACTCCTCACCGGCCCTGCTGTGAAGATGGCTGTAATGTGAGCGGCTGCCCTGTAGGTGGAGGCTGGAGCCTGCTGGACCCTCAGAAGGGAGGAGGCTCTTGGGCTTTGTTGTTATAGTAAAGGCTCGACCACAGTCAGCGTTTCTCGTCACCGGGTCACGTCCCTTGTGTCCAGTTTTCACCGGTGCAGACAGTCCGGCAGAAAACTGCGGGTTTTCCGCTGGAGCGCTGGAGAAGAGCGGCGAGGAAAGGACGCAGCGAAGGAGACATCCACAGAGATGTAAGATGACTTTAACTTGCTCACATTGTCTACATCACTGCGCTGGGTGTTGTTGGTCTCTTGAGATTTACAAAACATACGGTTCGTTTCGGTTTCACGGCGTCCTGTTGCACAACCAAGAAAAGTAACAGCGGCACCGCGAAGGTGAAGCTACAGCGGCGCTCCTGAACATCACAGCGCGGCGCTGTGTAATGTCAGCACAGCGCCGCGGCTCCAACAATGGACTGCGATGTGTTTTACTGGTGTTAGTAGCAGGATTCGAGCCCGACGAGCTGTTGAGCTGAACTTCGGGCACCACGTGTTTCCCGAGAGTTCACGCACTTTTCAGAGAACTGTTAACTGCCTCTGTGCTGGTGCTGCTGGTTTATAAAACACAGACCTTAGCTGGCGGGTGCCGCGCACTGACGCGACGTCCTCAGGCGCTGCTGTGTGTGTGTGTGTGTGTGTGTGTCCTGTGCTCACGGCGGACCTGTAGCGTTCCACAGAGCCACGACACATGCACAAGACACGACACGCAGCCGAGCGAAGGCGACAAAGCCACACACACGCACGCGCGCCCGTTTGTTGCCGACGTGCTGGTGTACTGGACTGCATACGTGTTTCAGATATTAATACATGTACGCAAGAAGCGTGGCCAAACCGTGTCTGGGAATAATAGCGGTAAAAGTAATCGGCTTGTGGCACCTGTAGGAAGTGGCACCTGACACAACACGTGTCCTGCCGCGTGAAAAACATGCAGGGGTTGTTGATGTGTGGCATCTGCCAGCAGAAGCGGCAGATTTGCTGGGATATTTCACTGCTGGCTGATGGTATGTAGCTGCAGGCAGCAGAGGAGTGTGCTGGCGGAGTACAGGTGATGTGCCATTTATTAGTGGCACGTGCCACATCAGTCGTGGATACATCTCCTTCTTTTTATTTTTTATTTTTTTTTACAACAGGGGCAGAGACAAATGATGGCTGTATCATACCATGTAACGTAACTTTTTTACTTTTTTATACATCCTGTATAATGCCACTGAAAAGTCTGCCATGCTGGCTGCCCCTTATTGATTTGCCTGGATGTTTAGGACTGAGCTCACTCAGTGTGCTTCATTTCTTATGAATGTGCTTTTTCCTCTCAAATCCTCTGTTTTTACTGCTTAATTCTATCAACCTAAATTCAACTACACAGACGCCTCAGAATTTAAATAAACATAAGTAAAGTCCAGCTGAAGTTTTTTTCTTGCCACTGTTCATGGGGTTATTGTTGGGTAGATAAAGAGTATGGTCCTGGCGTGCTCTGTGTGGAAGGTGTCCTGAGACGACTTCTGTTTGATTGGGCTCTGTGTAAATAAAACAGCAATTGAAGCGAGTAGAGTTGCATGGGATTTGGGATTTGAACGGTATTTTGGATGTGCAGACGTGTTCGCTTTGAATAGCAATGAGCAGTTGATGCAGTTACGATACGGACATTTACCATTTGAAATGCTGATACAAAAATGTCAACTCTGAAAATAATCTTTCAAATTGAGGAATCCTTCATGAAAGAACGAACGGGGGGGGGGGGGGCACATAAATGTTTCACACAGATTGATTCATTATAAGTTTGCTAGACAGGCTGGGTGGGCCTCGTAAAAGCGTACCATCTTGAACTGGTAGCATGTAAGTCACTGTCACCACGGCAGGACAGAATATATCATCCCGACCTTTCACTTCAGATATTGAAATGAGAGCCAGTAACATGACTTGCCACACTGCAGGACTACTACTCTTGCATTTCAAAACGCAGGAGTAGAGGGATAGCGCAATGATAGGTGACAGTGCAAGGGAAAAAATTAATAATTTACGAATGTCTCCTCTGTCAGGATATGCCAAGCTATGATGTTCTGTCTTTCTTTTTTTTTTCGTATGCCAGGCGTCAAAGCTGGCGGAGTTTGAGGTATAAATATTCTCTTGATTAAGGAGCGACTGCGTGTACAAAGTAAAAGGTATCCTGTCTGTAGTGTCATGCAAAGCAGATCTAAAAAGTTGAACTAATAAATCTATTTACTGACTGTAACTTCTGGTTTACATTGATGGCCAATTAAAGGCTTCTGTATCATTATACTGTAAAAGCGTACACATACTATTTACTGTAACACTTTGCTACATGAGAAGTCATAAAACTTTACAGCCAAACCGTCTTCCGTCTCCTAATGTGGTTAAACGGAGACGCTTTGCTCAGTGATAAATGTGCACAAATTATTCAATATCCCACAAAAACTAATCTGTCCGTTAAAAAAGAACTGCAGGCTTCACAGACACGCAGAGCTGCTGAAGATCACTAGCAGCCATTTAAGAGCCGTGAGAAAGGCAGTTGAGCATCTCGACTTCTCGCTGGGTGGTTGGTTACATGTGGTTGACACATTTGCATCTTCAAAGATGCACACAGACAAACTCAATATGTGTGAGAATGTCTGGGCGGCATGTGGAAAACCCCACTCCTTCCTCTGAAGAGGTTTCCTCCCCCTCTCAAAGACTATACGATGTTTTGAGGTCCTTTATCTGTCGAGCAGTTGCTTCAGCAGCGAGTTGTAAACAAGGTGCTTGGACTGGATGCACGGAAAACAGTTGCTGTGTACCGTGCAGCACTGTCTGCTCTGCACCAAACCAAAAAGGCGCTGCAGGAAACTACAAATCAGGAGCCATTACACAGCAACAAATATGACAGGAACAGTGCTGCACATTATTTGAGCTCCAAGACTCATTCACTCAGTGTCTCTTCCAATGAGCATGAACAATGCAAGCAGAGTGTGCATTGTGCTGCAGAGCAGGAGACTGCTCCTCTGAATTGGGGGTAAATTACAAAAGAGGCCTGTGCAAATTAGACGTGATGGCTTCATAATACGTCTGAAGTGTCAGCTTCTCCAGAAACCTATCCCCAGGCTACACTCACGGATCGACGCCTTGAACTTTCAATTATTCCTGCCAAACCGCTGCAATCACCACGCTGTAAAACAATCATTCTAGCATTACAAGGCGCACAGGATCAATGTTGACTCAGTTGTTGGCAATGACAGGGTTACCAACTGAAAGCACGCTTTCATAGCACGATGTAGTTAATCTATATCTGCAAGGAACACAGATATGCGCCTTGGCGTTCAGCATAAGTGTGTAAAATCTTTTTTTTTTTCTCCCCTTTTCAATGCAACTTTTGAATGAGGTGCCGGAAGAAGATTAATATCCCAAGTGTTTGTAGTGGTTTTAATCCTGAGAGACCATTTGTTACAGAAGGAGGACGAGGACCGGAGGGAAACAGCTGTATTTCAAGAGGAACCATCCAGAACTGTGTTCCCTCCTGATGTTCATTTGGTGAGGGGATAT
>JAPZEA010000010.1:24397766-24413183 GCA_029783685.1 Heniochus monoceros
TGTGTGTGTGTGTGTGTGTGTGTGTGTGTGTGTGTGTGTGTGTGTGTGTGTGTGTGTGTGTGTGTGTGCGCATGCACTCACAGCCAGCAGGCGGTTCTTGTCCTTCTCTGCGTTGCTGAGAGCGTTCTCCAGGGTCACTCTGTGCTTCTTGGCGACTTCCTCCAGAGCTCGAGCCTGGCTCTCCTTCATCTGGCTGGCCTCCTCTTCGGTTCGAGCTCGCATGTTGCTCATGTCCTTGTCGTGGGCAGCCTTCTCCTCGCGCAGGGTCTGACAAAGACGGGAGATAAATACACACACACACAGTTTAAATATGCTCGGAGGTGAGTGTTGTGATAGATGGCGAGAGCTCGGGCTGACACTCACACCATATGCTCTATTATTCCGCCATATTGCCAGTGTTTACTAAATGACAGCCGGGGAATCAATCCTGCATTCTGTCTGTCTGGATCTGAAACCTCCTGTGAGGATCCTTCTCTGCCTCCATCTTTCTCACCACTTCACACTCAGGTTTGTTATTCTGAAAAGGCAACAAGCTGAGAACTTTGTAGCAGACTCCCTGTGGAAGTATTGATAATGTGGATATTGATGAAGGAGCTTTAAATCCTATAATCAGTCTGCAACATATCGCTATCATCAGTGACTGTATTCACAGCACGCTACTTTTCCACTGTTGTTCCAAATAGGACAATATGTCAACTTTTACACATTTAAACATCAAATTCTGCTTGGATTTCCTGCATCAGACCTTGTTCAGATTCACGTGGGACATGCTGAGATCGTTCAGGTTTCAGGAGCAGCATGCATGTGTGTCTGCGTCACACGCTTCAGGTCAGAAGGAGAAACACGGCGACTTTTAATCATCATGACAGAGCTGGATATCAACAGGTTTACAGATGTGTGCAAATATCCAAAAAACACCTTATGAATGAAAGAGGGAGGCTGTGTCATTACATTAAACACTACGAGGCAGCACGGCTGCGTGGGAATGAGAACATTAGTGGAATATTGATTTTCATTAGGCGTAAATTTGGTCGGAATATCATGTAAATATAGTCACTGTGATTCTAGACGGAGTCGTGACGTCAGCTGGTGTTTGTTTCAGCATCAGCGACCTGACGTTTCGCTCAGCCACGCCCCTCTTAGTTACTGTTGCTACGCCTTTCAAGCTGATAACGGCTGGACTTTGTTTGGTATCTTTAAAACGATGTGTCTGAGTCTACAGAGAGAGAAACAAAAGCAGACTTCTTGCTTCGAGCTGACGACCGTTGGAGCAGCCGCTAGCAGCTAGCCGGCTAATGAACGCTAGCTCTGTGGCTGAAGACGCAGCTTCTGGCAGAATTTAGAAGGTTTTCAGTCGACTCGTTTTAAAATGAGAACAGTGTGAAAAGGTCTTCTGTGTGTACTTGATGGCTGCAAACGAGATATTCTGCACAATCTTCTGCTGAACCTTGTTGCAGCTGCACGTTCAGTGATTTGCTCGTGATTGGTTTGAGTGTCAGTTGAATCAGAGGAGAGCTGCCTCATAGATTTTAAACTGCAGGGATAATAGAGGAAAGAGGTCAAATACAGGAATGATGACAGCCAGGAGACGTGTTTTGGATGACACGGAGGAGACAGCCTGTTACTACAGTTACTGAGCTCAATAGATTGCGTAACGGACAGCAGACAGGCAGGAACGAACGCCCTCCACACCGAGCGACAGTCACTGGTTTGTCATTGGGTCTCTGGTACAACATGAACCAACGCTCAGGTCACAGAAAACTGATTTTCCTGAGGAACTGAGAAAAAAACTAATCTGTAGGCTGTTTATTTTGGGTTTAATCAGCTGAGCAGCTGTTTCTTCACTGCATGGAGGTTTAACAAAATTTTAATTAGCCAAAATTTGCCAAAAAGGCCACATGGGAACAGTAATATCCATTACTTGAGCTGGCACTGGGCACAGCAAAAACCCTGAAGTAAAGATTATCTGATTACTAATGAGATGAGATTCAAAACCTGTTGTAGAGATCTCTTTCCAAATTCCTCTGTTTTACAAAACACTTCAGATCTGCTGACAACAAAAACAACAGCTCTGATCTGCATAAAGACGCTTTGAGGCTTCAGGCTCAGATATATAATGAATAAATGAACTAAAAGCTTTGGATGTTCTGAACGAGTTCTTGTGGCCCGGATCCTGATTTGACTCATTTAACACACACATCTGCATTTACTGATACAAGTGAGGGCCAATACTTACATTAACACAACGTTACATATCTATTCAATCAACACATGCACTTTATTTCTCACAGGCTTTGATTCAAATGCTGAAGGTCCTGGTGTGTTTTACTTTTGAGTTAACATGAATCAACAGCAGCTGATATGAACGTCCACCAGCATCATCTTAACCTGTGAAAGCTTCAGTCACCGGGGAGCTGCTAGCTGAATGTTTGCTACGCCGCTCTTTGCAGGAGATAATCAGCGGTGCAATTTTCCACATTCACAGTCTAATTCCTCTCTCACATACAGACGTGCTGCACAGTCGAGGCCGGCTGTCAGTGCTGCAGCGCCGGCAGGCTGAGCTGGACGAACAGTGAAGAAAGGATCAGATCTGGATCCATTAAATACAGACGGAGCCGACATCTCCACCAAATACACCCATTCTGGAGTAAATCTCTGGCTCCGTCTGCTGAATCTTGCTCCTCAAACTCTTCCTTTATCAGATTCTAAACTCAAACAGATGCTGCAGATCTTTACAGCTGCGTCCTGAAATGGAACATTAACAATTAAAGCCGCTCAGCGACCAACATACAGTATATACTGGAGCTGCTTGCCATATATAAGAACCATCAATGCCTGAACACCTGATAACCAGATAACAGATACACTACAGCCTGACTTACAACAAGCTAAATGTGTATTCTGCTCAGCCTTCACTGGTGAGTATCTGTCAGATTATGGGATGCATCAGACACCGGCAACAACGTGAAAAACCTTCTCTTCCCACCGGGGATGTAATCGTACTGGTGTGCACTAATAGCTCCAAACCAAGCGCTGCTTTGGAAATCTACCAAGAAACGTCCATCAGCCCGGTCAAACCGAGGAAGACTGCTGTGCTGTCATCTGGCCAAAGGAACCCGAGGGAGAACACATCTCCACAGCGTGACGTGAGCGGCGAGCAGGAAAACATCCCGGGAGGTTAATTCCTCCTTTAGCTGCGAGAGGACGAGCGAACAAAACAACGAGGACGATGAGAGAGAAGGGAGAAGAAAACCAGATCAGACCACTAACATCACCTGAAAGCCTCCTCCTCCACCAACCGGCAAATGTTGCTTATTCTCAAACACAACTGATCCAAAAATCACGACTTCAACTTCAACATCACCAGATTTCCTTTACAAATTTAACGAGAAGCCCACGAGAGTGCGTTCCCCAGCAGCGACGTATCGCTGTGATTAATCCGTTTCAGCGCTGAGGTGCGGCGCTGCGGCCTCGACAGGAAGCAGCTGCAACGTTCATGCGGCGCGAGGTCCTCGATTATCACGAGGAAGACATTCAGATTCACAGCGGCCTCGCTCAGTGGGAGAACTCTTCCAGCTCCCAGAGGATTACACCGCACAAATGTCAGAGATAAAGGGAAGAGAAAACACACATGAAGCAGCAACACTTGACATTTACCGTCGGCTGCGGTCGGTCTGCTGACTACACTGTTCCTTAAATCATCTGACCTTTAAGCCTCTTGGTTTTTAAGAAGAGCAGCGAGCCTGCTGTTTTTTTCAGAGTTTGTAAATGCAGTGATCGACAGATTTGACCCTTTCAACAGTTCAGTAATTACAGGTGCATTTCTGCTCCTGTCTGCTCATGACGCCTTTAAACCTGGCTGCATTCAGATTCATCTTCTTCCTAATGTGTAGAAACTATTCTGCAACACTGAGAGGCAACTCCTCATGTTTTCTGTACAGATGCTGTATGCTCAGCGTTCTCCATCAAGGACTTTACGAGATATATCAATAATTCACGTCCAACAGTCCTTCTCCATCTATAAAGACTGGCTGTGGGGAAAACATCAACCTCACAGGAGTACATGAGGGATTACTGTCTCTATAAAGTCACAGAAATGTCAGCGTTGCACGACTAAAATAAATAAGAAAAAAAGAAATACCGAATAGAATTGAAGGAATGAAGCAGTTTTCTTCTCATTCTGGGGCAAATAAGTATTAGAACTGCTTCACAGCCCCAACAAATTGTCTTTTACTTTAAGGCTTTTCTCTCCAAAAGGCTGGATTTTGGGGATTACTGAGGAGTTTCGGGGAAAATGGGACTGATCACAAAGAAGAAGTTGAACTCACAAGCTAAAGACAGAGAGCACAAACTTCCTGCTAGAATAATAAGTAAATAATAAATCTTTCCATTTGAAGCAAGAGGAACAACGTTAACAACCTCTCTTAAACTTCTAAATTCCTAAAATGCAGACGAATCACCTGCTTTGAGTTGTCTTGGTGGTTTAAATTGGCAAAATTTTAATGTGGAGAACTCTTCTGCAAAATATGAGCACATCGCTTTCACTAACTGTGTCTGAAGGGTGAAAAAAAGTCCACCAAAAAGTGGAGTCGCAGCATGCTGATGGCTTATTGGTTATTCCTGACAGTGTTTTCCAGTCTGAAGTGAATACAAATCAAAACACACACACACACACACGCGCACACACACACACACACCTTCTCCAGGGACTGGAGCTGTTGTTTCTGTCTTTCGTCCAGGGCCTGGCACTGGCTCTGCAGAGACTCCCTCTCTTCTTCCATCCTCAGCACTTTGTCCTTCAGACGGTTCCGCTCGTTGTCCAGGTCCCTGATGGCGGCTTCCTGGGTCATCTGGGTGGCCTGCAGGCTGCTGATCTGACCTATGACAGGGCAGAGCCGGCGGACGTGAGAGGAAGCTGTCATCTGCATACTGATGACATGACCACATACAGTAAACTGGTGCCAGAATATTTACATTTGACATTTTGCTGGATTATCAGTTTGTTTCACCAGTTTTATGGCTGTTTTAATGATGCAGATGTAGGTGAGATGTTTTCTGGAACCAGTCTCAAATTTACTGATTGGTGTTTATTAAAAACTTGGATGTTATTTCCGTGGTAGGAAGCATTGAGGTGATCTCACAGGTTTAATTTTTTTTTTTTTTGCAAGAGAAAACCATCTTCCTGGTTCAACTTTGACCATCTGTGCTTGCTGTACTAGCACACACAGTTTTCTTAGCAATGAGGGACAATTACTAATGTTACTAAAGCGATTAAATCCCACCAACGCTTCCAAAGTGCAAACCAACCAGAGGAAGCAGACACAACCTCCAGTTTAAATAAATGAGGAGCTTTGAACTGCAGCAGGTGAGGGGATGCGGTTGCCATGGCTGCATCTCGCAGCTGGATCTGAGCAGCTCCGGTAGAAACCGATAAAACCTCCTCGCCGGGCACGAGGAGCTCATGGGGGCTAATGGGTCGAGCATAATTCTGCACTAAGCTGCTGCTGCTGCTCGCACATTTCACACAGCAACCTTCATGTGATGTTGTTTCACAAAGTACTGATGGAGGCGCATCACGAGATATTAAATCAGATTCTAACATGCAACAATTTAGCCAACATGAGTGCACACAAACACACACCTTAAACTGAGCATAAATGATGTGAGAAGAGCCTCCTCTGCCTCTGAGGGACTGAGGAAGAACATTAGCTGGCTTCCAGCGTGAAGCCATTAAAGTGTTACAGGCCACGATGCCTCAGACAAGATGAGCCGAGCGGATCTGTTAGAGGATATGTATGATGTGTTTGCACGACAAGACCACCGAGTGGGAAGGGAAGGGAAGAGAAGAGAGGGAAAGAGAAGAGAAGAGAAGAGAAGAGAAGAGAAGAGAAGAGAAGAGAGGGAAAGAGAAGAGAAGAGAAGAGAAGAGAAGAGAAGAGAGGGAAAGAGAAGAGAGGAAAAGACAAGAGAAGAGAAGAGAAGAGAAGAGAAGAGCAGAGAAGAGAAGAGAAGAGAGGAGAAGAGAAGAGAGGAGAAGAAATGAAGAGAAGAGAAGAGAAGAGAGGTTGAGATGAGAAACAAAGAGAAGAGAAGAAGAGAAGAGAGGAGAGGAGGAGAGAAGAGAGGAAAAGAGAAGAGAGGAGAAGAGAAGAAGAGAAGAGAGGAGAGGAGGAGAGAAGAGAGGAAAAGAGAAGAGAGGAGAAGAGAAGAAGCAGAAGAAGAAGAAGAAGAAGCAGAAGCAGCAGAAGAAGAGGAGGGTCTTACTGGCTTTGAGCAGTATCTCGGTGGCTTGCTGCTGGACTCGGTCTCTGGCGGCCTCCAGTTCACACTCAGCCTCCTTCTGACGGATCTCCACGATCTCAGAGTTCTGGGTCACCTCGTCCAGCTGCTTGGTTAAATCCTGAATCACATCAACACACACAGAACTTAGTTAACACACACCTGACATGACTGACCATGAGTGACGTTACCTGGCCGAGGCCAAAGCACCTGAAAACAGGTGGAGGACACAGTGGAACTTCTAAAGGAGCTGGTGGAGACCAAACCTGAGCTAAAGGGGTGAATATTCGACTCCAAGTGGGCAGAAACACACAGTGATGATGTGCTATTTATTGGTTATGAAGCCTTTTGCAAACTGTATTCACATTCTGGGTGTTGACCTTTGACCCCTATGAATTGGGGAGGGTGCTTTGACTCTTGAACTCTTTGTTTGTGTTTGCTGTCGCTGGTTTCAGACGTCGTGACCGGATGCAGCCGGTTTATCAGACTTACAGAATGAAGCATATTGATAACAGAATACTAATAGTGAAGGATGTAAATGCTGACTGCTGCTCAATTAATAAGAACTAGACTTCAGGGAGAGATTTCACACACACACACACACACACACACACACACACACAGTACAGCAGCTGTGTGATTTAGCACTCTGTGAGAACTCATGAGAGGCAATTTCACATCTTTCAATCCCATCAAACGGCCTGCCTCAAACTTAATTACTGCTGCTACGGCGAAGACAAAGAAACCTCAGTATGATAATAACCACTGAGGAGTCACACGCAAATTAGATGTGATGTGATGTGTGTGTGTGTGTGTGTGTGTGTGTGTGTGTGAGCTGATTTCCCTGATGAGCTCATAGCAGGTACTTGTACTTTGTGACCGCAAGGTTTAGATGAGAGATCCATAATGAGTGTGTGTGTGTGTGTGTGTGTGTGTGTGTGTGTGTGTGAGTGTGTGTGTTATTGTATGTTATGTGAAGACCGATCTGAGTGTTAAGTGAATAAGACAATTTTGAGGGCATTCTGGGAAAGTGCATCTATTTCTATCAATCTTCACTTCTTCAAAAAGGCTGTTAAAGGGTGAATCTGACATTATTGTCAGATAATTTGTTTCCACTAAAACACCCTTCTTTAAACACAGACCACAAATATACTCTGGCAGGAATAAAAAGTTGGAATGGAGGTCCTTACAAGTACGGTGTATAAACCTCTTTGTTAGGTTATCATCATTTTTGGGGACATTCCATAGACTTACATTCATTTCCTGGAGACTTACCCTAATCATAACCCTAACCCTTACCCTAACCTTAACCTAAACCAAACCTAAACCTAACCCTAACCCAAGTCTTCACCCTAAAGATTAAAGATTTACATTATGGGGACTTGCATTTTGTCCCCACAAATAAGGTGAGTCCCCACAACAGATTTATGTCTCCACAACATGAGTAATACATGGCCACACACACACACACACACACACACAGAGCCTCACTCCTGTCAGTCACCCTGATTGGCCATGGCTGCCTCCTGCATCGTCATCTAAATATAAAACGCCTTGAAAACGAGATGATTTATTGTTTTATCTCGTTAAAAACCCTCCGGTCCAGTCAGGCGCTACCTGAGTGACATATTCAGTCCAAACACAGCGACAGCAGCAGTTTAACGCAGCGTCAGTGGAGTGTTTTTGACTTCGGGGATCATTTGCAGTGTTTGGCGTGCATATTCCTCCACAAGCTTGTGAACCATTAATTACGCTCGTCTCAGTTACCTCAAACGTCCATTTGCTCGCTTTTCTCTGGAGATTCGTCTACTAAATCATGAGCTAAAGCAGGACGGCAGAGAACACTGAAGCAAGACGCTGTAGCATCCTGCCGCTGTTAAGTCGATATGTGATGCTACTATTTCTACCCGCCGCACAGTAATTACACCTTCCTGAGACGAGGGAACATTTTGATTTGGTGCAACGTTTTAATTTTCCAGAGTGACAAGAAATTGAGCTCAGAGAGTCTAAAAATGTGTTTCTGCTTGAGAAAACATCATCTTATGAAACCAAACGATGACTGACTGCAGGCAGGAGGAAGAACGACGACGTATGGGATCGAAGGCGAGATTTAAACGTGTGCTGTGAGCTCGTTGAGGTTAAATTAAAATCTATTATCTCTGAGCGATGAAGTCACGGCAGCAGCAGATGGATTAAGGGATGTGTTCATAGACTGAGGCTGTTATCAGAGATGACTGAGATATCACCTCAGCGACAATACAACTCATCAGCTGTGTACCGTATGAAAGACGAAGAGATCAAATTGTTTCTTCCCTCTGATATCTGTTTTTCTTGAATCTTCTATCAAACGAGAGAATCTGGGCGAGCTGTCGAGTCTCTCTGCTCTGTTGTTCTTCTTTTATCTGGGTTACACTTAATTGCTCTGATAACTAACGAAATGATTAACTCCAGGCTCACCAACCACTCCTGACCTTGATCATCCTCTCAGTAACAGCGAGGAGGAGGAGGAGGAGGAGGAGGAGGAGGAGGAGGAGGGAGGCCTTCCTGTCTGCGGTGCAATCAGTGAGAATTTCACACAAACTTCAGAGAACATCACAACAACAAAACAGACCTACTTAACCAATTCCCCTGGAGCACATGTCAACTTTATTTTAACGCTGATGATCATGTGAGTGTGCTCCACAGGCCGTACACAACTCAGGAGGAGAATTTCAAATGAACACAGCTTTTCTATTTTCGCCCAGTAAAACACGCACACATCATCACAGCCGTTTCCTGCATCACCACGCTGAACTTCCTGCTGAATTTGTCAGAAAAAAAAGACACAAAACGCCTTCAAAACAGGCAGAAATGTGGCACAAAGCAAACACCAAAGAGCATCATGTAGATTGAACACTCAGGAGCTCAGAGGAGTCAAAAAACAAAAATACAGAACAAACATGTCCACTGTGAAAAAGTTTAGAGCGCAGACAAACAACGTTTTGGTCAAGTTCTAATCTCATAAAACATCCGACAACCTGAAATATTTAAAGATGCTTTACATCCATGTTCTGTTGTGTTCGTCGTCGCTGCTGCTTCAGATCAGCAGAGTGAAACTGGAGCTTTGCTTTGTGTTTCTGTGCACGATGGGAACAAAACGCAGCAACAAATGAAATGCAACAAATCGGTTTGACACACACAAAGTGTGTTTGATCGACAGTGATCAAACAGTCGGGATATTCAAAGTAATAATATGTAACATTAAAATGTCTAAAAATGACTACACCTGTTATCTGTACTTACATTATACCAAATGTTTCCATCAGTGTTCAAACCCAGAGAACTCTGTAATGTTATTCAAATTAAAGGTGCGTTTCATTTGTTCACCTGTCAGTGACATCACTTCGTCTTCACTTCCTCTTGTTGACTTCCAGGAAACAGCAGATGACACGTCAGAAGTCAGCGGACGTGACTGACGTGAATAAAACTTTATTAAATCACCTGTCTGTGAACATTCTGCCTGAGTCACGCCAGACAGATTTTCATCGGCTACGGTTCAACAATGAAGACAACAACTCCCATGATGCCACGCTACTTCATGACATCATCAAACGACGTCCTTTGTTCTCATGGTTTAGACTGAGAGACTCCATGCTGTTTGTTTAATGTCGGGACAGTTTGTTGAACTTTCTCTGCTTTAATCTGTGAAGTGACGTCTGAACAGCGAGTTCACTGTTTCCTGTTTTATCTGATAGCAGCAGTTTATTTTACAGAGGACAGAGCGCCCATAAAAACTGCATCAGAATCACAGACTTTGTTGGATTAAATAACAGGATGTTCTGTTTCACCGTCCCTGATGACGTGAATCAGCTGTTCGGCGGGCGGACTCACCTTGACGGCGCTCTCGGCGGTGGTGAGCGACGCCTGAAGCTTGTGGGACTTGTCCCGGCTCTCCCGGGCTTCGTCCGTCACCCGGGCCAGCTCGGCCCTCAGCTTGCCGAGGGTTTTCTGCAGAGCCGCCTCCTGAGTCTGGAATTCCCGCCGCAGCTCGGCCTCGGTGCGTTTCCACGCCAACAGGTTGTCGGCGGTCAGCTGCTGAGTTCTCTTCATGGCCTCCAGCTCGCGCTCGTAGAAGGCCTGAGCCTGCAAACAGACAGGTGTGTCAATCACCTGATCCACACAGACCAATGGAAGTAAAACACAGAAAACACGGCACTTCACTGTTCTTCCTCCTTTTTCTTCAGAAACATTGAGATCGGACAAATTCTTCTTCAAAGCTCTCCCATCAAAATGCAATCTCATGCTAAAATAGTCAACTCAAGTAAAAGCTGAGGCCAAAACGAGTTGGCTGACAGTGTTCACGGTCAGCGAGGACGGCTTTTTATTGAAATTAATAGCTTCTATATGCGGCACTTAAATTGTGCCGCTCTGCTTTCACTGTACACGAATCTGCAGATCACAGCCTTCACTTTCAGCAAGGTCAACATGACAGTGCCAACGAATGGGATTTTCATTCTTTATTGATCATTACTTACCCAAAAACATTTAGCAGAGTCGATCTTACTTTGGAGAGTTTCTAATTGTAATGTAAGACAATTCAAAGTAATTCCAGGAGAGATATTCTAATTTTTAGCGTGGAATTTTTGTGATTCTTTTCGGGTTTAGGTTGGATTCACACTCAGAAAACAGGAGCAGAATGTGACGCTGGAGCTTTCAATGAACAAATAAACAAAATAAATGATCTCCTCAATATATCAGAGGACACATTTGCATAAAGTTTGTGATCTGATGCTGCACAGGACGGCCTGCACCATCATGTTTTTATGAGGTCACATGAATGTATGAACTGTATAAAACTCCAGCCATGTGAGCGCAGCAGTAAACGTCCTCCAGGCTGCCTACAGTCCTGTACCTTGCTGAGTTTGGCCTCGTACTCCTCCACCAGCCTCTTCTTGTCCTGTTTGAGCTCCTCCACCCGCTCCGTCAGAGAGTCCACCTGTGACGCAGCAGCACAGCGTGAGAGACGTGTGTGTGGTAACACATAGAAAAGTCTGAGCTGCTGCACTCGAGGTTAATTCACTCAAACACAAACAGTTAATAACGGAATAATCACTGCTGTCCCACTTTCTCCCTGTAGTCATTTAGTTTGTTGCGTTCAGGAGCTGCTCCACTTCTGCAGGAGTTAGCGCGTTACCTCAGCTTTATGGAGCTGTCCCAGTTTCTCCTGGTCTTTGCTGTAGTTTGCGTTCTGGCTCTGGTGGCTGCGCAGGAGCTCCTGGATCTCCTGCCTGTGCTGGGCCTTCAGCTCCTCCAGAGCGGCCCTCTTCTCCTGCTCGAACTGGGTCTGGGCCTGGCTGAACGTACGCAGCTTCTCCTCAAAGGACCGGCGCATCTCCTCCACCTCCCTCGACATGGACACCACCCGCTGCGTGTGCTGCCAGAGACCACAGGAATGACAGACGGAGCTAACATGACTGATTTATGGGTTTGTAGGTTTCTCACACCAGAGCTAAACTTCTTAAAAAGCCTGACGGCGGCTGGAGATGCTCGGGGGAATGTGACCCAAACTGCCTGCTCTAAATTAAACCAGCAAACACACCATCAGACCAGTGAGCACTCTATCAGCCTGTGTCCAAATATAAGAAGAACAGCATCATACAGCATGTTGTTATCACAAGGTTGCTTCAATCAGTCAGAGAACATGCTGATACTGATAATCAATCAGTGGTCTTTACATTCACTCATGAAGCCGGCGAGGATGATAAACATCTCTCAGATTTACATGTACACATTCACGCCTTTCATTTAATTTGGCGGCACAGTCTGAAATTAGCATTTCATTTACAAAGGCAGCAGATAATTACACAATCAGTGACTGGCACTGACGACGAGCTGCAGTCTGTACCTGAACACGAGCTGAAAGGATTCACAGAGGATGTTAAAGCAGCTCTGGAGTCAAACAACGGGAGAATTTCCTGATACTGAAACTGAAGTTAAAGACAGACGAGCTGCAGTGATTGACAGCCGCTGATATTTTCTTTCTCAGATCAAAGTCGGTGACATGAATCCGTAGCATCCCTCTGAGGACTGAACTCTGATGACAGCACGAGTGCAAACACACCTCTGCATGAGGTGCAGTGTTTAATGTTCCTCCACATCCTCTGCTCTCTGTACACATATCTATCATCATAACTTCAGGTGTTATATATAACTTTAATAGACATTAGCCAATCAGAAACAACACAGAACAAGAATGTTTAAGTGTAAATGTACTCAAGAAGCATTTGAGGCAGATTGAAGTACAGTTGTTCAAACCACAATGAGAGTCTGGGTCGTATTCTGCAGAGAAGGTGTCGATGCATCTGTCCTTCCAGCATATATGTAGAACGACAGCCCCTCACAGGGTCTGCACTCTGCTGCTGAACTTACACTAAAACTATATGTTGCCCCTCTGTTTCATTAAAGCCACGTGTTATCACTAAATGTAAAGAAAAGTACACGAAATCTAATCTGGATTTAATGCAGAGTCAAGACACCTGAAATGTGACCACGGGGCCTAAAGGAGCTCTGATGCTGCCACGAAGACACAACAAGACGAAGGTCCAGACAGACACACGGCGGTGATGCTGACGGACAAGAGACTCTCCAGCCTCACAACAGGGGACAGAAACAGACATTAGTACTGATTACCTGCAGCTGAGACTGCAGCATCATGCCGGGCACAGCTGACACACACACACGCACACACACACACACACACACACACACACACACACTTACCTGAGCCTCAGTGCAAAGCTGCATGTCCTCCACCCTCTGACGGTAGCTCTCGAACTCGGCCAGCGCCTGCCTCTTCATCCTCTCGTGGAGCTCCATGGACTCCTCCAGAGACTGGATCCGCCTCTTCAGGTCCATCTCATCGCTGATCTTACTCTTGTACTGGAGCAAGCATGAAGGGCTCAGTTAGAAACATCTGGAAATGTCTGATCTGCATCTGGATGTGCATTAAAACACAATCACAGGATACGTCTGCCAGACTCAGACTGAAACTGCAGCAGTTTGGGACAAAATAGCAAAAAATGTTGCACATTGCGATAAAATTAAAAATTAAATTACATTAATAAATAAATATAAAATCTCGTCTGCAAAAGTAAATAAACTGTGAATTTCAGATTTAATGAAATTTGCACTTTTTAACAGATGTGCTGACGTGTTTTTAGATTTTGGACTTGGCCTTGATTTAGCTCATCCTGATACTCAGTAAAAGATTAAACACGTCCTCTCAGTTCAGTTCAAGTCATTATTTTTCATTAAAGCTTCCCTGCAGGCAGACTGAGGAGAAGTTTATGTTAATGTGTGTATAGTACTGTATACGTTCAGTCACATCTCTGTCAGGGAAGTAAAGAGCTAAATAATTCATCATCAGCTGACTAAATATCGACGAGTGGTTCTTGGTGTGATGTCAGCTGCCGAGTGACGTGTCGTCGTGGAGTCTGCAGCAGCTGCACAGAACACGACTGACAGACGTCCAGCGATAACGTCTCATGTTGACCGACTGACCTGAATGTGAGTCCAGAGTCCCTTCACATGTTTGGATCTGATCTTAAATCAATAATAAATAACAAATCAAAGCTCGCTCATATCCGTGCTGATGTGTGCAAAGCTTCTCTCCACTCATTCATCTATTCAAGTTAATTACAGCTCATGAGTTGTCATTCATTCCAAAACTGTAATATGCATTTACGTCTTCCTCCCAGGAAGCAGCCATTGATTGCATTACTTATTTAAATGAAGTTTCATTTACAGTCAGCTCGCTTCCATCTAAATGTTGAGGGCAGCAGACATCGATGGGACCCTCCGCAAGGACAAACTAAAGCAGGACAGATATAACGTCAGAGCCTCACTGAGCACAAACCTGCAGGATCTTCTCTCGGGTCTCGGAGAGAATCTGCTGCACCTCCTCTTCGTGGGCCTCCTTCAGCGTGGCGATGGCCGCCTCGTGTTCGTCGTTTTTCGTGTTCAGTGCATAGATGACCTGCAGCAGAGAGGAGAGAAACCCATTAGCAGTGAGACGTGTTGATAATCAGGAGTTATGGCGGTGTTAAAAGTGGTGGGAGGCCGCCTGCACCTCGAATAGCTCAGGTTCAACCAACACGTGTCGGGACTGCTGCGTTCCATTTACGCATTTTGTTCAAAAATTAAAGTGGCTGCTACAAATGAAGCAGAACGGCTGAAGTAAGGAAACATGAAGATGAAAGGAGGCTTGATATTGATGTTTCTTTACATTTTCTCCCTGTAGGACAGCACAGGATTCTCATGGAGTGTTTATACGATCCAGTCCTGAAAACCATTCTGATGAATTCTCTTTATGAGCAATATTTGGTCTGGTTAGGATTTAGAATATGCAACATAATATGCCAAAACACTTCTATGGTATTTAATAAATGGTGACACGACCAGTTTCCCTGATGTTCAAACAGAAGTTTAAACTTGACTAGTCAACGAGTCTAAAAGAAAGAAAACACTCAGAATTTAATCTATGAGGTTACACCGTCTGAAGAAACAGCGCATATAATTATCGTGTAAGTTCAACCGACTTCTGGTGCCGACCAGCAGGCATAGCAGCGTTTAATCATTCAGGGATGTGAGTCGACTAATTGCTCACATCCTTGTGCAAAGACGTGCACATTTTCACTGCTGCTGGTGAACGCCACATTTAATGAGAAGCCACCGTCGACACAATATTTAGGCACTTTACATAAAGGATTCTTTACGTTTTTCTCCAAATCAGCTTACAGATAAAACGCAGTGGAGACAGGAAGCAGGCAGGGAAATGCAAATTACTGCCGTGTTACAGCTGTTGCATCGTAAATGAGCAGAGATGATGTAGCTCATACATACTGTACATGCACATACAGCATGCAGAGTGCAGCTGCATGCTGTGTGTGCAGTGCACGCCTGCATGTTTCCAGTATTAGCTTAGAAGCATCAGTGGTGCCCCACATTTATAAATTAGAAATTGGTTGATGCCTTGTATTGCTGGGGACAAAAATAACACAAGCAAACTGTTGTGCATGAGATTGACCTTTAAATCCATCCAAAAATACATGCAGCCATCCAGAGAGCTGTAATCTGACAGCACAGTGATCCCCTGCTCAC
>JAPZEA010000010.1:25271434-25284478 GCA_029783685.1 Heniochus monoceros
TCAGCCTCATTTTGAATGTTGGGCGCGTTTGAACTGTAACGTTCAGTTTTCTGTGACGGTCAAAGAAAACGCAGGCAGGTAATTTAACATTTATTCACTCAATAATTTCATTTTGTGACTCAGAACAGAATGAGACATAAGAATAAGACTCGGGCCGTCGCCACATTGACAGCAGAAACTTTAGCGTCAAAGCTAACGGACGTTAAATTGAGCAGTTTTCAGCTGAAGTTTGGTCCACTGTGTCTCCGCCGTTAGCTGTTAGCTAAACGATTTCTCATTTTAACGTCAACTTCTGAGGCATTTCACGTTAATTCACAGCTCATTTATCCCAGAGTTTATTCAACATGTTCGATGAAACAGAGACAAATGTCACTTCTATCATCGTAAACGAACATGAGACACTTCAGTCGGTTTGAATCTCATCAAACATCATTGATTCATCCGGTTTACCTGACTGACAGCGCTGCTCAGTAGGCTTCACTTACCTGTGCTGGTCATCAGCGTGTGTTTCACCTTGTTCATCATCTTATTTGCTGTCTTTGGACAGAATGGCCTCCGCTGCCACCGACGAGGCCGCATTCAAGACCCCAAAAACCGTCCGAGTCCGGAGCTTTGGCAGCGGCGGAGGGACCCCGGTCACCATCCCGGCCTCACCCTTCATGAAGAAGCTGGGCTGTGGGACTGGAGTCAACGTTTACCTCCTGAACAGGTGTGTTCTCTGTGGAAACTGCTTTACAGCTCACCTGCCAGCGTGGTCATCCAACTCACCTGTCCTGTACACCTGTACTACAGTGAACACCTGTACACCTGTCCGTCTGTACACCTGTCAGGTCACTGTGGATTTGTTCAGAGTATAAAGCACAAACCAGGCAGAGAATAACTTCAAATGTCTAACAGGGTCTGTTTGACTTCATGTAAAGAATTCTGTTGGAATGAGACCCTAAATATGAGTAAAGCTCATTAAAGCTTGATGAATGAATTATGTGCTTTTAATTTGAAAGGCCGTGTTGAATTGGCAGATGTGTGCATGGACAGTTTCATGCATTAGAATAAAAATAGCTTTAAGTTCACTGTGTTTGTTGAGTTGCTGAACAGGAACCTTTTCACATCTGCAGATGATGTTTAAATGTTGATCAAACTAACCGCAGGGTGGGGAAGCTGGACGCGTCTCCATGGGCCGTCAAGAAGATCTACAGGAAGTGTGCCGCCAAGCAGGTGGCGGTTTACCAGAAGCGTCTGAATGAGGAGGCGAAGGTCCTGAAAGGCATCAATCATCCAAACATTGTTGGTAAGACGTGAAGGACTGAACATCCGCTGTGACGAGCACTTCACAGCTCTCATCCTCTGTTTGATCCTCTTCTGTCATGTTTCATTTCTTTGTAATATTGTGTGTGTTAATTCTGTGTTTGTGTTCCAACCTGAAGGTTTTCGTGCCTTCACCAGAGCCCACGACGGCTCGCAGTGTCTGGCCATGGAGTACGGAGGAGAGCAGTCCCTCAACGACCTGATCGAGCGCCGGAGGGAGGCCGGCCTCAAAGCTTTCCCCGCTGCCAACATCGAGAAGGTGGCTCTGCATGTCGCCCGTGGTCTTCAGGTGAGTCATGGACCCTCCTCTGCCAGGTGTTCAGCAGTGGAACATGTGGACCAGGTGTCCAACTACATTCACTGCACACCTGTGAAGTTTGATCAGTTTATTTTCAGTCCTTCGTTTAATTTCTTCAGTTCAGAGTCGCTCACTTTTGTTCCTCTCTGCAGTATCTTCACAACGAGAAGAAGCTGCTGCACGGCGACATGAAGTCCTGCAACGTCGTCATCAGGGGCGACTTTGAGGCCGTGAAGATCTGCGACGTCGGTGCGTCTCTGCAGCTGGACGAGAACATGAGAGGTAACAACTGATGGCGACGTTTGATGTGAAGGTCCAGCAGCGGCATCTGTGCTGGTCTGACCCTGGTGGTCTGTGCTGGTCTGACCCTGGTGGTCTGTGCTGGTCTGACCCTGGTGGTCTGTGCTGGTCTGACCCTGGTGGTCTGAGCTGGTCTGACAGTCAAACACAGAACTGGCAGAACTTTGTTTCTGTGCATCGACAGAAACATAAATAAATAAATCATTGTGTCCTGTCGTAGCCCAGACTGTCTGTAGTTTATAATGAAGTCGTTCTCTGGTCCAGTCAGAGTGTAAAGACAGTGTCCTCATCCGTCCTCAGTGTCCGACCCGGATGCGGAGTACATCGGCACCTAGCCGTGGAAACCAAAGTAAGCTCTGGACGAGGGCGGATACATCACCGACAAGGCCGACGTGTTCGCCTTCGGTCTGACTATGTGGGAGATGATGACGCTGGCCATGCCTCACCTGGAGATGCTGGAGGACGATGACGAGGACGATGAAGGTGAAGCTCAGGCTGAAGAGTTAAAGAATGAGCATCACTTCCTGTTGGAGCAGCCATATTCAGTGTGTGTGTGTGTGTCTGTCTGTCTGTCTCTCAGAGGACTCGTTCGAGCAGAGCTTTGACGAGGACGCCTTCTACGAGAAGCTGGGGACGAGGCCGGCGCTGGACGCCGACGCTCTGGGCGGCTCGTACCGGAGGATGGTGGAGCTTTTCTATCTGTGCACTGAGGAAGACCCCAAGAAGAGACCGTCAGCCAATCAGATCATCCAGGCTTTAGAGAGCAACGCCCTGCTGGATAAAACCTCCAGCGAGGTGATTGTCATCGACTGATCGACGCAGCTCAACGCTAACTGTAACCTCCGACTGCTCGTCTTTATCTGTAGCACTTCAGTCACTTATTTGTGTCGTATTTTCTTTTTTCTGTTTTGTTTCTTCATTTCTGTAAACTTTAACATTTCTGATTAAACTGAGTTTTCCTGGTTTTCTTTGACCTTTTTAACGTCTTCCATACATTCTGCTGCTGTGCTGTAACTGTAGCTTTACTGGTATCAGCAATATAATCTGCTTTATTATTATTATTCTGAATGAAAACACATGCTGGTGGTTGGATGTCTGAAGTTTAGTGTCACCCTGAAGAACATCTCATCCTAAAAACACTAATTCATGAACGTCAAGCTGAAAGATGACAGAATGTGATGACAGGTAACATTCAAGATAGAAGTTAAACAGCTGATTCTGCTCCTCTTAAAGCAACAGTACAACAACACAAAGTGAGCTGTCAAACACGTTTCAGGCCATAAAACAAAGGAAATGTGTTTATTAAACGTATTTACAAAGAAATCTAAATGATCCATCATCACCTTTTCCTTCTAACACGTCCAGAAAACCTCAAACTGGGAGCAAAAGAAAAGAAATCTGAACATGAAACGACTTCCAGCTCCTCCAATAAAAACATGAACAGAAAACAGTGACAGCAGGTGTTTCACCTTTAAATCTGCTCACTTCATCCTCCAGAGTGTTTTACAGCTGAAGCGCTCTCTCTCTCACTCACACACTCACACACTCACACACACACACACACACACACACACACACACACACACACCAAACAGCAGCGCAGCTTTAATCCAAACTTCATGCGATGAAGTTGTAAACGAGGAAGGTCGGCGTGCTGCAGTACTTGGTGGCGAACAGTTTTCCATCAGGTGTCGGGTCAGAGAAGGCGATTTCCTCCTTGGTCAGGTGACTGCCGTACATGAAGGTGCTCCTGAAACAAGACCAGGACAAAACCGTCGTTACTGAGAGGAATCAGTCTGACTGCAGTGGTTTCTATGTGCTGCTGCAGTCTTGGTCCCGGTCCCGGTCCCGGTCAGACCATCAACTCAAACTGACAAATCAAATCACACGAACGCTGAAAATTCTGCTTAATTTTCAAACATTATGGTTCACTTTTATTTAACTGTACGATAAAAGACGAAGAATCAGTTTGGTTTTTGAATTAAATTCTGCTTTTAGAACTCGTCTCAAAATGTTCATTTCTAAAAAGCTTTTTTGGGGGAATTCTGTTTTCTTCCTGATTCATATTTTATTATTATTGTTTTTGAAATAAAGTTCAGGATTATTTCCTTTAACTGAAACCACATGAGCCGTTAAAACAGACGTGAAGGAAACAGGAAGAAGCTCCTCGACGTCACGGTGAGAATATGAGTGAACGTGAACAGTTAGAGGACCAGAGGACGTTGGACAGGTGTGTCTCTACCTGACGGTGTCCAGCAGGCGGGTTGCGATGCGCTGTCGTCTGGCCAGGCTGAAGACCCAGACCCGGCTGATCCCGCACAGAGCTCGCTCCGGGACGGTGGAGCAGCACCAGGCCCGGTGCTGCTCCATGAAGTCGTCCTTCGTCATGTCTTTGTATTGATCCGGCTGCTCCAAGACTCTGTAAGCCTGAGGGGGCAGAGACGGAGCCAGAACCACGTCAAGACCAGGTCCCAGACACACACACAAAAAACTCCCACACACACACACGGACCTGACGTATGGGCTCAGCGACCAGGCAGCCAACCACCAGCCGCTCTGTGCTGATGAACAGGTACGTCTTCGCCTGTGAGGGTCTGCTCAGAGTCACCTGCTGGAAACCCAACTCACTGTCTGCAACACGCCGCACGTCCTCAGCCTGAGACAGAGACAGAGACAGAGACAGACAGAGACAGACAGAGAGACACAGTGAGGAAGGAGAAACAGGCTCATCAGTCAGTCTCTCCTCTCAGTATCTGAAGCTGAACCTCCTCAGTGTTTTGCAGGTTGTCGCTCAGACACAAACTCACCTTCTTGATGGCGTATTTGGGATCGTCGGGCATGACGAGGAGAATCTTTCCGTCCCAGAACTCGGCCACCACTCGCTCCTTCTTCCAGCCCTGAAACAGCAGAGAGGAGGCTGATAAACAGCAGCAGATCTCTGCAAACAGCCGAGTGACTGAAGGGACAGCAGGTTCATCATAACAGACGCGACAGTTTCATCCAGTCAGGGTGAGCTGCAGGTCTGGGAGCTTCTCCACGTTAAAAACCAACTTTATCACAAAAACCTCAAACATCAAAAATCCATTTAGAGTTTTCTCTCGTCAGCAGCTGAGCAGGTTTTCACTGAGCTGCAGAAAACTCCTCACAGACTGCAGGAAGACGTTTTACCACAAATCTGATGGAGTCGAGGAAGCGCTGGTGGAACTGGCTGTGCTGGAAGTTGTCCTCCGGGTTGTCGGCGCTGTAAATCATCCCACACGAGCTGCAGGTCGTCGCTCCAAACTGCTTCTGACCGGCGTCCTGACGGAGAAAACACACAGAGGACAAACCTGAGACGCACTTCAGTCCACAAAAACAGCTTCATCCAAAACATCTGCGTCAGCTTCTGACAGACTCGAGCCTCCAGCCTGAACCTAAAGGCTGCCTCCAAACATCAACGTGAACGTACGATGACGAGCTGGTCGTCGTCCTGCTTCTCTCTCCTCCTGCGGACGGGAGCTGGCGTCTGCAGCGACGTCTTCAGGCCAGAGGGGGCGCTGCGGGACACCGCCGGCTGCAGAGTTTTCCTCCACCTGCAGGATGACAAATGACAGAACACACTGAAGGACTCAAACACAGCAGCTCCTGAATGAACCCTGATCCCACACTGGAGAGACCACAGAGGAGGTGATGAGCAGCGTCTTCATCATCTTCATCATCATCATCATCATCATCAGGAAACTTTGGGTCCTCGCTGACGCTGGTTTTTCTACTTCCTGTTACCTGCTGAATGTTGAGGACTGAGGTCTCACCTCTTGGAGGCAGAGCCGAAGATGGGATACACCGCCGAGGACTCTGTGGAGGAAACACAGGACGTTTCTGACAGGGTTCATGGAGAGTGAACTTGGTGGAGCTGGAGTCGGTGTCTCAGTGGACTGGACTCACTGGTGAACTGGGACTGGGAGGTAAAACCAGTGCGTACCTTTTGGTGGGCTGGCAGCAGCACTGGTGGGGTTTCCATCACTCGGGTCTGTTGGACAAACGTCCTGAAGAAGAGAATTCATCATCATGATCATTCAGTCAGAGTGTTTAACGACCTGGTAACCATGGTAACAGTGTGTGCGTCCTGCTGTACCTGAGGACTGATGGAGGCTTCGGTCGCCGTCCTCGTCAACACCACCGTCAGCTCTTTGGTGATCCCGTATTTCTGAGCCAACGTTTCAGAGGAGCTGCAGGGAGAAGACGAAGGTCGTCGATCAGCTGGAAAAATCTTCACCAAACAAAGTTTAGCTCAAAGAAACAAAACGATTGACTTTTGTAATAAAGTTTCAGCCAAGAACAAAACTCTGAACTCGGGACGTTCAGCATCTGAACACTCGAAATGAAACCTGATGTTTTATCTTTCGGAAGCGTGTCGGTCGTGTGCAGAGGGCGAGGACGAAGCAAAACACCTGATTGGTTGTGGAATTCCAGGCAGCTCGTTAGAATCCATCAAGTCTGTGGGATCAAACTTCTGTCTCTGCTGGACGCTCGGCTGGACGTCAGGCTGCAGACCAGGACCAGGACAAAAGGACATGGACTTCATGTTAGAGTGAAAGAAACCTGAAGAAAAACCACCTGAACAGCTGATTTCAAACATTCATCAAACTAGCTTCCATCAGTTACAAAGAGAAGAACACGAGCAAAACAATGCTCCGATGTGAGCGACCGAACCTCAAGTCAACAACATGAACCACAGAAGCAACTGAAGGACCAGAGGACGTACGTCCTGTTAATCACAGCAGGCTGTAAACAGCGCAGCATGCGTGTAGTTCACATGCTCTTATTCTGAAATAGACAGTCGATGTTTATTTTAAGCCCAATATTTCTGTCAACTCTACACCCTTTTCTTCCAACGTGATGTTTTGGACTCAGAAGAAGAGGAGGAGGTCGAGTTGAAGCCTGAAGGGATCTGCCGACTAACTGAAGTTTAATGTAAAGTAACTTCTGTCATCGGCCGATCGGGCCTGAAGTTTCCTCTTCTGTAAACTTTCCGTCATTTGAAACGCTGAAAGCTCTCCTCACCTGTGCGGCCTTCATCACTGGCTGCTGACTCTTCTTCTCTGAAGGGACGCCATTGCCGTTCGCTGCGACTGAAGCCGGCCTGCTCGAGGATTTGGGTGCAGACTTCTTGTACATGGACGTCGGTTTCTTCGCTGTGCTGAAGAAAGCAGCTCCCACAAAGATCTTGGGTTTGGGCTTCAGGCTGCTGAAGGAGATGGTGATCGCCTTCCTGGACTCTGCAGGTTTGGTGCTGCTGCCGACGGCTGTGGTTGCAGTCGATGCTGGTTTGGCAGCGACGCTGTTGAATTCAGTGATGCACAAACAGACGTTAGCTGTAACTAAAACTGAGCTCATCAGAAATCTGCAGAAACACCAACAAAGCAGCTGAAACAAACCTGCTGCTCAGTTTCGGCAGTTTGATCTTCCTCGAAGACGTCGAGTAGCTTTGGATTCTCATCTTCCCAGAATGATTCGATCCTGCAGCCGCCTTCCTCTGCGTGCTGCCTCCTTTAAAATTCTTCTTCTTCTTTTTCTCCTGCGAAGGAAGAGAAGGCAGAGGAAGAGGAGGAGGAGGCGGCGGCAGACGCTCCTTGATGGCCTTCCTCTCCAGTGGAGTCAGATAGACGGACTTCTGCCTCCCATAGAAGGAGCTCGTAACCACTGAAGGTTTGAAGGGAGATTTACGAGGAGATCCGGCAGGAGAGTCTGAATAAAAGAAAAGATTGATGAATAGAGAGAGAGAGAGAGAGAGAGAGACAGAGACAGAGAGAGAGATGGCCTCCACTCGTCCCACCTGTTTGTCTTCGGGGGGATTTCTGTGGTGAAGGACCGTTTTCCTTGTTCAGACGTCCGACCGGCTTCTTCCTCGGGGATCTCCTCTTCACGGGGGACGTCTCCTCCCTCACCCCCCTCTCAGATGGGAGGCTGGTTTCAAAGGAACAGAAGAAACCTCTGGTTAGATTTGAAACTGGAGTCTGTACTACAGCAGCAGAGAACACAGTGCAGCAGAAATACTGAAGAAGAAAACTGAAAGAACATCAGCAGTAAAATGTGAAACAGAAATGGACTGAGCACATGACGACATGTGCTCAGTCCATCTGAGGCATCAATGCTCCACATGTACAGACAGCAAACCATTTAAAACTGTTCAAAGCCACTCAGGTCAGAGCTCACCTGTCAGAGTCCAGAGACGAGAGCTTCCTCTTCCTGGTTGTCGTCGGCATCATTTTCACAAACCTGCACAGAAACATGAACAGATATTCTGTATGTTCAGATACTCAGTTTTACTGACCTGCAGACAGTTTTCCTTTAAATTGTCAAAACTACAGAAAACTACCGACAGCTTCCTAAAACAGAGTCAATATAACATCCTGTGAGGGAGCAGGACACAACACCAAATTATGATTCATACCAACTGATGATCAAATGATCACTGATCTGTTGCCAGGATACCCCGTTAAAAAGATAGAACACCGGCTGGTCGGGGATCAGCTTTAGAGATACATCTGTTAACAGACCGCTGACTGTGTTCGACGCTAAATTAACAGATTTCTCACTGAAGTTTGGTGTGACTGTCTCCAACAGGAGGACAGGGAGCGTGTGAAGCCACCGAGACCTCCATGTCTGCGGGGTTCGTACTGGATCTGGCTCTGGATTCGGATCCGGATCAGGGTTCTCAGTTTAACGTTAACACCGCATTTCATCTCGTCTGTACGTTATCTTAGCGTTACATGTTAGCTTGTTTAACAGCTAAAGGGGAGATGAATGGATTATTGGCGGGATGATTAGCTTCTGACTGCGTCAACACTAACGAGCTAACGTGCCGACATCCTTCAACAGTCCTCCGCTTTCGACCAAACACCGAAGTTTTCACCGTTAATTTCCATGTTTGTCTGTTTTATAGCTAAATGACTCCAAACAGAGGACACTTCTGTCCGACGAGCAAACGCTTCTTAAAATAATGATATTCAGAAGTAAACCCGCCGTTTAGAAGGGAAACAATCAAAACATCAAACACCATAAAATGCGTTTCTGAGTCCGGATGTTTCTTACCGGACACTTTTCTGTCCTGCGACATAAAAAAACGGTGAATGTTAAAAAGTCTGAGCCGCTCGCGCTTCTCCTTCGACTCCTGCGCGCGTTTCTTCCCGGTGTTTTGAACAGCGCGCGCCCCGACCCTAAAAAAACTTACACAACCTCCATACCGGAAGCGGAAACACGAAAATTTATTCATCGGGTTACAACCATAAAGGCGTTGAGGGACTTCTGGTCCTTGCCTTCAAAATAAAAGATCCTTTTTCAGAAAACGGCATTTGATCAGTCAAGTCTGTGGAAGCTACATGTATATTAAGTATGACAAATTATCACGTTACGTGTTGTCACTGTATGGAGAAAGCCTTTTTGGTCTGAATATTTTTTATTAAAAAACAAACAAACAACTTGATTCATTTCATTAAAACGTTACCTGCTTTGTTTAGAATTTTTCTTCTTTTTCTACATATATTTTCATCAATTGAGTATCTGAGAAACTCAGAAGGATTTTCAACAAACACCACATTCCTGTGTTTTCCAAACCAGCAACATGCTGAGACAAAAACTATTCCACCCAAAAGACCAAACACAGGAAAAGTAATCATGCCAGGAGCACTAATGATGAATGACCGTGATAACAACCACACAGAGGTTAAATACCTGAGACTCAACACCAGTCATTGAGAACTGAAGAAGCCTCTTGGATTGGAGGTGAAATGAGTTCAGGTTTGCATAACTATGTCCAGCTGCCCTTGATTCACTCCTCCTTGCGTGATCCATACAATGAAACAATTACATTTATATTGACAGTATTCAAACTGCCAAGATTGTGAAAGATCATTGACATTTATGTCAGTCTGTACAGAAAATGTATTCTGAGAATAACTAGTTAGGAATTTGATTGTACACACCACAGAAATTGTCTTTGATGCCGCAGAGCAGGAAAAATAACAAAGTTGTTATAATTTCTGTGTGTGTGTGTGTATGAATAAATAAAATACAGTAAATTAAAGGCTGTGCATTCAGTACTGCTTTCTGGGTAAACATCTATCCAAAGCACGTAGAGAAATTCCCAAATTCTAAACCTCAAAACAGAGACGGAGGGAAATTTATGGAACATCAAGCCTTTATTTTGTGAAGGAAATATGTGTACTTCCTGTGCAGTACGTGCTAACTCTCTGTAGCTTGAGGCAGGCAGTTAACAACTTCCGGGTCAACTTGTCCATGCGAAAAGTGACAGTAGAAGCTATCGGTCGGGACACAGCGAGTCATATTTGCTTGTGTTCATAATTAGTTTGTTACTTTCAAACAGTATACAGCCAGTGTCGATCTTTTATTGGAGTTTAATTCACTTAAAATGGTGTTTTACTTCACAAGTGCCGGTGAGTGAAGCCACGGGGCTAGCGTTAGCAGCAGTGTTAGCTGTTAGCCTGGTTAGCCACTACTCTAAATCTGAAGGTTTTATTTCTCTTTTTTTCTTTCTTTCTCTGTTATTGTCATCTGATTGTGTTTCATCCAGTAACTAAAGCTCTGCTGTTTGTCTCTCAGTGGTGAATCCTCCCTACACAATCTACATGGGAAAAGACAAATATGAAAGTAAGTTCGTGAACGTTAGCCTGCAGACACACCTGATGCTGATGCTTTCTGTAAAACATTTGTACTGTTTCTCTGATTTTTGTATTATTCTGTTGAAGTGGCTCTCTGACTGAGTTTGTTTTTGCAGATGAGGATCTGATCAAGTACGGATGGCCTGAAGACATCTGGTGCGACTTTTTTCTGTTTTTCCTACTTTGCTCCGTAGTTTTCCGTCTTGTTATAAATAATCTATAAGTACAAAGAACAGAAATGTCAGTCTGAATATTAGTTAATGACGTGTTTGACCTGAATAACTCATATTTATTTCACATGCAGGTTTCATGTGGACAAACTGTCTTCAGCTCACGTTTATCTGCGACTGCCAAAGGTAAAGAGTCCACACACTGAACCCGAACTACTGAAGGTCAGACACACACTCAGGGCTTGATTGGACAATATTAAGACTAATGGACAAGTTTACCATCAGTACATATTCTGTCTTTATGTCACTCCCTACAAATTGAAGTTTCAGCACAGATGAGACCACAGTGACGCTAACACACAGAAAGTGACAGAAGTCTATTGGAACGCATGAAAAAGCTGGTCTCAGTGGGAGTGTGAGATTGTCAGACACTGTTCAACCACCTGTCTGTGTGTGTGTGTGTGTGTGTGTGTGTCCTTTCTAGGGTCAGACAATAGACGATATCCCCCCGGAGGTGCTGATTGACTGTGCACAGCTGGTGAAAAACAACAGCATCCAAGGTAAACATCTGCTTCCTCATCACGCTTTTGTGGTCTTGGTTTGGTGAAACCAGAGTCTTTATCATCACAGCTGACCGACTATTTTAAAAAGTAGATCATGAAATCTGCATGCTGAGATCTGAGGATCCTGTCAGGTCCTCTTTCTGCTGGTTTTCTGCTGAGCGGCACACACACAGTAGCACCTTGTGTATTAAAGCAGACGATGTGTGTGCTGTCAGGCTGTAAGATGAACAACATCAACGTGGTTTACACGCCGTGGGCCAACCTGAAGAAAACCGGAGACATGGACGTCGGCCAGATCGGCTTCCATCGGCAGAAAGAGGTGAGCGAACTGAAAGCGCTTCATGTTGACTCTGATGGATTATCTGACATGAGTGTGTTCATCATTGTCAGAGCTGCTCAGGTGTGTCGTGCTGTTTCACAGGTGAAGATCGTGGCAGTTGAGAAGAAGATCAACGAGATCGTGAACAGGCTGGAGAAAACAAAAGCAGAACGCTTCCCTGACCTGGCGGCAGAGAAGGAGTCGAGAGACAGAGAGGAGAGGAACGAGAAGAAAGCTCAGCTGCAGGAGCAGAAGAAGAGAGAGAAGGAGGAGCAGAAGAGGAAAAAAGAGATGGAGGAGCTCAGGTGGGTCTGCAGCTGGAGGCGGAGGAGGCAGGGTTGAGTCTGACTGCCGATAAAAGCTGATGAGTGACGAAGCTGTCGCCTTGTTTCTCTCTGCAGGAACTACTCTTCGCTGATGAAGAGTGAGAACATGAAGACGAACGAGGTGAGGACACATCGACTCGTCTGTGTTTGTTCTCAGGCAGGATCGTAGCTGTAGGATTATTTTCATGATGCAGCTTCATGTTGTCAGCAGCAGAATCCTGCTGTGATTTAGATGAACAGCCTGAAAGAAGCAGAGAACAAACAGATTTACAGTCGATCTTTCTCTGAGAGTGTTTCGTGTTTCGCTGCTGTCGTTCGCAGGACGGTTACGATTCAGACGACTTCATGTTAGCGCTTAGCGGCGGCAGCAGGACAGGCGCTCCGATCTGCCGCCACTTTTACAAAAACTGAAACCAATGGATTCCTTTTGCTTTTGGACACCTGGAGCGGACAGCGAGCCAGTGAGGGACAGTGCCCGGACTTATTCCACATGCTGATTGGTTCAAGACTCTGCTTCCAAACCAAACCAAGCTGGCCGGCTCTTGATCGGAGGATGAGACTGGAGAGCAAACACAGAACAACATGACGGCTGAGGAAACACTCAAACAGCAGAACTGTTTCACTTCCACGTCGACTGATGTCGATGTTGGACTGAACTCATGTGGGTGTTTGAATGACTCTCCTGCTCACTCTCTTCATGTTGTCGTTTCTCTGCATGTCTTATTTTATTTGATACAATTCAAATGATGAATTAAACTCAGTTATCGTTAGTTATGGTGACAGGCCCTCATATTCTCTCACAAACCCCATAAACATCCACCTGCAGAGCACAGTGACTGGAACCACTGAAAGATTATTCAGGTACAACCATGAAACATTTGGGAAAATCATTAATGAGTCACAGATTGTCAAAGTTCTGTGTGTTTGATAGTAATTTGTGTGCACAGGTGAGGAAATATAATTCCTTTTTTGACTACAGGAGCTTCATCATTAAAAAAGAAAACTGTGAACTCACAGTTGATTGAAAGAAACTAATTGAGGAAAGTTTTGGGTTTTTTAATGATGAAGCTCCTGTAGTCCAAAAATGAATTATATTTCCTCAC
>JAPZEA010000010.1:25298227-25308722 GCA_029783685.1 Heniochus monoceros
ATCTTGCCGGTCTGGCAGTTCATGTTCACAAAGAGAAACAGAAGGGGATGAATGGATGCCTCTGTGACTGAAATGAGTGGGGCTTTTTATTAAAAGATGGAAGGACTTCTATTATTATCCCAGGGATGATAACAGAAGTGAATTAAATGTGTTTTTATAGGAAAGACAGCAGGGATAAAGCAGAGGCTGTTTGAAAAAGTGATTTAGGGAGGAGGGAGACGGAGAGTCTTTTAGAAAAAAAAATTAGCTCATGCTATCGTTCAACAGAACATAACCGTTGTTGTTGTTGTGTCACATGGACACATAACAGACTTTGAGCTCAGCTTGTATTCATCCTTGACAGTGTGTTTTTTGCATCAGATGAATGGAAAATTTCTGCTAAATTTATTCATCAAGAAACTTGGGAGGATTTACCTCCAAAATGCTGTAATCTGTTTGGTGGAATATTTTCTTCCTCCTGAAAAGCATCAGCCATATTTTTTCAAATCCTACCTAGGTGTGTTGTGTTGATTTATTTATAAGCGCTGGTATTTTTAAAGCAGAGGTCTTGGTAAGACTCATAACATCAACAGAAGTGTTTCCTTTTCTTCGCAGCAGCACCCTTGCACCACTAAGGGCATAGTGGCCACATAAGGCCCATTGATTGGTGAATATAACCAAAGCCAAAAACATCTGCCTCTGTCTCCATAACTTAACACTGAAATATTTATTTTACCAAATCAGCAGTAGTGACATTAACATCAAATTAAGTTTTAGATTACTCTTGTTGATTTAATCATTTTTGAGAAACCAGTATGTCTACTTGTGTCCACCATCATCAACGTGACAGTGTCATGCACCAGTAGATTATTTATAGTTTCTGTGTCCACGAGAGTCCATGAGAGTCTGCTTGACAACAGATTTGTCATCTGCCCATGTTTATGAGGGTACATTGCGTAGCCCAAAATTTCTGAGTCTGGGTGGACTGTATGCGCCAACAAACGTGTGAGGTTGCAGCGTTATACTTATGACAATTGCTGGCTATCACACCAGGTACATTTGGTTCTCTACTTTATTGAATTCTACTGTATTAGTGTCATTAAAAATCTGGAATTCTACTGTAAATAGTGTTATTCAAAAATATGGCTCATAATATTGAAATTACAATAAAGCATTTGTTCAACCTAAAAACCCTTCTGTTTGCATTCCTTTAAGAGTAATTGTAACTGATAATAGTAATAATAATAATACTTGTGTAGTACTGTGATGCCGTGAAACCGATAAAATCTCCTACTGGTGCAACCCAAGTGTGAATGTCCATGTATGCAGACCACAATGTGGAGCACATAAATATTCTTGTATGTTTGGTTGTTGTTAAGCCAGAGGTCACTGTGGCTCGGGGCATGATCACACACAGCGTGGTGAAATTCTGTCTCTCTGACCTCTCCTCCCTTGCTCTGTAATCACCTCCTCATTGTTGTTCTCTCTCAATTTGTTTCTGTCACCCTGACTCCCTCTCCCTCTCCCTCCCTTCACCCCCTGCTGCTGTTACACCCTTCTCTCTCTCTCTCTCTCTCTCTTCTCTCCTCTCACTGCTTTCCCCTTTACCTTTCCAATGTAGCAATGATTAGGCTGTGTGTTTAGCTTTGTGACATTTTCAGTTCAATCGTATGTGCTAAATGGACATTATAGCGAGACCCTATAGGCATTGGTGATTAGTACCAATATGCAAAGCTGAGATGTCCGTATTCATTATCCTGCAGTGTGTATGTGTGCGTCTTTGTGCATGCGCGTGTGTGTGTGTGTGTGCATAAGTACGGTCACGGCTGTTTGAGTGATTAGAAGGAAGCAGGAGACCATGCGTGCACAGGTGCCTGTCACTGAGTGTGTACATTTGTATGTCTATATAGGTGTGTATATACGTGCATGCATGTGTGTGGCAGGTCTCAGTGCAGTGTTGTGCAACAGGTGACCTGATTAGCAGGCTGTAGTGTGTGTCCAGTGTGCTTTTAGCCTGCAGGCAAATCTAATGCAGCCTAACATCCCTGCAGAGACCTGCTGGACTGGTTGACTGACAGCGCTAAGTGGAAAAGCCCTCAGACGGCTCATGCTACTCAGTCTGGCTTTCTGACTGTTTTTTAATACGGTACCTGTCTGTCTCTCTGACTTATCCTTTCCGATCCTGTCTTTCTTTCTCTCTGCCTGTATTTATTTTTATCAACACTCAATTTGGCTCTTTGCCCAGTTGACCGTCTTCTGTGTCTGTCTGTTTACTGAACTTGCTCTCTTTTGCTCTGTGTGTGCATTTATTTTCCATAACATTTTTCTTCTTTTTTTAAATACGTACATGTTTGTCTGTTTTTCCTCTACCTGTTGGTCATCCTCTGTATTTAACTGTCTTATTTGTTATGTGTTTTCTGTCATATTTTATTTCTACAGCTGCATCTTTCTGTCATCATATTTGTACATTTGTCTTTGTATCCCTTTCTGTGTCTGTTTTTTGCAGGTCATGACTGGTGCATCGTCCAGCTGGGAGTACCGGGCCTGATCCACGGCTTCGACGTGGACACGTCCTTCTTCACCGGAAACCACTCGCCCCACGTCTCCGTCCAGGCCGGCTGTCTGGGTACAAACTGTCCTCTTAGCTCATTGACTGCTGCAGGATGAGACTGGTGAAGCGGAACATGTTCGTTCCTTCAGGCTTCATCACAGCAGATTTGATCTGAAGCCTGAAATTCATTTCTGTCTGTATTAAAGTGACTACTGACGATGGACACGACATTAATATGTTAACAGGTGTTTGATTTGACAGATTGTCTTCGTTACTGATGGTTCATACTGCACTGCATTATATTCAGAGGGGTTCCTAATATTCTGGCCTCTTTGTGTGTAAACAGGAAGGACAAAAAAATAGAAACACGTGTTGTATAATTTCGTCCAGTAAAACAGCACCTTTATCGACCACCTCAGTAATAAATATCTAAATGAACTGATACGTTCCAAACAATGTGGACAAACCAAACATCAGATGTGACGGAGCTGCTGTGTGGTTTGTCAAACAATAGATTGATTAATAAAGGAGCCACTGAGTGAATGTTGGACCATGACGGAGACGTGATGCAGCAGACATGACGGCTGAAACCGTCCTGATGTTTGTTTACATGATGTTCACCAGACAAACCGCCGGCCTTCACCCTGGAGGGAGACCGAACCGGCATGGCCGCCTCCCACAGTCAGCTGGCTGCTGCCGCCAAGGTAACACTGACGGGCAGCAAGGTACAGCTCAGGTGTAGTTTGATTGGCAGCTGACCTGCAGTTTGATTGGCAGCTGACCTGTGGTTTGATTGGCAGCTGACCTGTGGTTTGATTGGCAGCTGACCTGTAGTTTGATTGACAGCTGGGCTCAGAGGCGTGGCCAGAGCTGGTGGGCGTGTCGGAGCTGAAGCCTGGATACTCAGACTCCTGCCACAACTACTTCAAGGTCAACTTCAACCACAGAGTCACACACCTGCGTCTCAACATGTACCCAGGTACACACACACACACACACACACACACACACAATAATGAATAGCAATAATAATAAGGACATAACAGTAAAAATTATAATAAATGTAATGATATTAATAATAAGAGTAATGTTGTTCAGTGTGTGTGTGTGTCATCAGACGGAGGGATAGCCAGACTGAGGGTTTATGGCGTTGGACAGAGAGACTGGACGTCCGTCTCCCCCCACCAGGATGTCGACCTGGTGGCTCTGACCAATGGGGGTGTCTGCCTCGGCTACAGCGACGCCCACTTTGGGCATCCGCGCAACATGATTGGTTGGAGCATATTGTTGTTGTCAATACATTTTATTAATTATCAGAGTATCAGCCCGATCACTGGACAGGTGACACAGGTGTGCTGTGTCTGCAGGTCTCGGCCGAGCTGTCAACATGGCCGATGGGTGGGAAACGGCCCGCAGACTGGACAGACCCAAACACCTGAAGGTTCAAACACACACACACACAAACACACACACACACACACACACACACACACACACACATCTACATTCTGTCTGTAACTGTAAAGGAAATCCTGAATCCTTGAGCAGCCGTCAGTCAGGTTTACCTGCTGGTCGTCCTGCAGGTGGACCAGCTGGGGATCCTGCAGGTCTCCGGCTGGGAGTGGGCCGTGTTTCGTCTCGGTCATCCTGGCGTGATCAGCAGCATCGAGGTCGATACCAACCACTTCAAAGGTCGACACACACCTCAGCCGTCTTTTCAGGAAGTGTCGTGAATTTTCATTAACGAGCAGGAGAAATGAATACCTCACCTGTGTTTTTCCATCCAGGTAACTTCCCGGACTCCTGCAGGATCGAGGCTTGTTCTTTGACCCCTGAGGAGGAGGCTCAGTGCATCAGAAGCAGGTGGAATTCTGGGAAATGGCAGGTCCTTCTTCCCCCTCAGAAAGTATGTTTGTCACATCATTTCCATTCACTTCTTTTGTATCTTTAATACTTTAGTCCCACACGAAAGCTTCCAGTCTGAGTCCTGCAGGTGTTCTGCAGGTTAATGAAACCTCTGGATCCAATGTGCATGAGCTTCTTCAAATGAATATTTCTTCAGTATTGAGTCTCATGTTTCTCTGGAGTCACAAACATTTAATAATTCAGTTCAGGTCTGAATGCAATTAAAGTTCCTCTCCTGGTATCGATTAAACCCTCAAAAACTCATCTCTGATCATCAAAATTACATCTTTAGAAGTAAAAATCCCATCATGTCTTAAAATAGCACCTTTGTTAGCCCCGCCTCTGCCTCCACCCGCCCTCCACCTGCAGCTCCAGCGTACCTGTTCATCCAACACGCAGCCCTCTGACATTCTGAGGAACAAGCAGTCGTTTGTTTTCTGTCAGAATGATTGAAATGAGTAAAACCTTCATCCGATGCAGCAGCCTCATCGTCGGACAAACTGTTCTGAGGGCCGTTTGACGTCTGAAACTCTTTCTGTCTGGACGTCAGATGTTCACATGTTAATCCCCCTGACAGATGGGAAGGAATCATCAGCACTCAGTTTGTTTAAATATAGTTTAATGTGCAGACCGACAGATCAATCAGAGGAAATGTTGGCCGTCGCTCTGCTGGAGATGATTCTCACCCAAATGTGTTCAAAGCTCGTCTGCCAAGATGGCCGCCAGCCAACAGAGCCTCTCAGGTCTGAAGCTTCACTTCACAGACAACTAAATTCAAACGTAACGTTTAGTGAAATGTTGTTTAGTTTGGACACATTGTTTCTGTCATTTAAAATAAAATCTATAGCTCTGAACAGTTTAATCCCTCCACAAAGAGTCAGTTTGACAGAATGTCGCCAAAATATAAAAAGTAGTTTGTTACCGATGTAACAGATGAACAGATGTTTTACATGTAGTATATTATGGCCCTGTTTCTTATATTCTACCTGTCACTCTATTTCAATCATTGTCAGTCATGGTTTTCTGAGCCAGAAGGATTCATTTCATTGGATTCTGTTGATTGTTGCCTGTTGTTGGGATGTCAGACTGTAAATATTGTAAATATTGAGGGTGAATTGTGGGATATGCTGCTGTTACTGATATTAAAACTCAATCTGGACGCGAGCTGAGTCCATATGATAAAAACAGACAGTCAAACACTTAAGTCACGCTGAAATGGCTTTTATTTGTCCCTGAACACAGCAGTGATGCTGATGAGCCTTCAGCTGGAGGTTAGAAATATTTGAACTGCACCTTTAAATACAAAGAACATCATAAGAGAGAAGCTGATGGCAGCTGCACTGAACCAGCCAATCAGCCGTCACCGCTGAGGTGACATCATCAGCAGCCATGGGTCATAACGTAATGTAGTCTCAAATAAAGGCCCTTTAACCTCTGTTCAGCCTTAAAACGACCATTTGAATCAATAAATGTTAAACTGATAATACTTTGATAATAATAAGTAAATAATTGAAATAAACGTCGTATCTGACGGTTGTTTGTACGTGAGCTGCTTCCTCTCTGCTGTCTCCGCTGCAGCTTCGTCCTCATCACAGACATCTGTACGGCGAGGCCGAGCTGACGCTGAGCCGGCCCGTCAGTCACGTCCGTCTCACCATCCGCCCGGACGGAGGCGTCAGCCGGCTCCGCCTGTGGGGTCGACCCACGCCCACCGCCGCAGCTCCGGCCAATCAGCAGAGACCAGCGTCCAAACTGTGACCCTCCGAACAGGAGGGAACTGGAGAGGACTTAAAGTCTGTCATGTGTGTCAGTGTTCAAATAAAACAGAAGGTCATGTGACAGTCTGATGGTCATCAATACTTCAACACAACACATCCCATAATGCTGCGTGATGATGACATCATGACCTGACAACGCAGCACAGCAGCACAGAAAGTGCTGGAAAGTAACTGAGTACTTTTACTCGAGTACTGAAGCTGAGGTGAAGCTGCTGCCTGCTGACTGTCGACCTGCATCAGGCTTCGGTCTGTGTCTCATCACGTCTTTTTCCACTTCATGTCCTTTCAGTCTGACCCTGAACCACTTCCTCAGCACTGATTGGTGCAGCAGGAAACTGCCGTCATTTACCCACAATGCCCCGTTTCTCCTCGTCACACTCATTTATTTAGATTTCAGCTGATTGGCTGGATCTCTTCCATCAGTCAGCGGAACATTTCTTCACAATTAATAACCTGAAATAACTGATTCAGGAGGGCGGATCAATGACGCCTCCACCTTCTTCTTCTTCCTCAGAAATGAGTGATAAAAAAAATCAAATCCTCATCGATCCTCCGCTCATTGATTTCCTTTAGTCTTCTCCTCCGTCATTACTTCTCATTCTCTCTTCATCACCACTCAAGGTCAGCTTTAATCAACCTCAGGCGACGCCGTCGCCTTCCTCCCCCACCGAAGAACTGAATTAACGTCTTCATCCTCATCTTCGCCAAAGCTCCGGATGCTCTCAGCCGTAGTTCTGAATGAAAATAAAGAAGTGAAGTGAAGTGAAGGAGGACGAAACAAAAGAATCCAAAAAGAAAATAAACAGAAAAACAGAAGCTGTGAAGTTTTCAGCTTTCAGTCTGTTTGAAGACGTCACTGAAGAAAGAGTTCATGTATGTCTGAGCATATAACTCCATCACCTCCTCCTCCTCCTCTTCCTCCTCCTCCTCCTCCTCCTCCTCCTCCATCACCTCCTCCTCCTCCTCTTCCTCCTCCTCCTCCTCCATCACCTCCTCCTCCTCCTCTTCCTCCTCCTCCTCCACCTCCTCCTACACCTCCACCTCTTCTTCCTCCTCCTCCTCCTCCTCCTCTTCCTCCTACACCTCCACCTCCTCCTCCACCTCCTCCTCCTCTTCCTCCTCCTCCACCTCCTCCTACACCTCCACCTCCTCTTCCTCCTCCTCCTCCTCCTCCACCTCCACCTCCTCCTACACCTCCTCTTCCTCCTCCACCTCCTCCTACACCTCCACCTCCTCCTCCTCCTCCATCACCTCCTCCTCCTCCCCTTCCTCCTCCTCCTCCTCCTCCACCTCCACCTCCTCCTACACCTCCACCTCCTCTTCCTCCTCCTCCTCCACCTCCACCTCCACCTCCTCCTATACCTCCACCTCCACCTCCTCCTCCTCCTCCTCCACCTCCTCCTCCACCTCCACCTCCTCTTCCTCCTCCTCCTCCACCTCCACCTCCACCTCCACCTCCTCCTCCTCCACCTCCTCCTCCTCCACCTCCTCCTCCTCCTCCTCCAGGGTCAGCCACTCACAGCACTGAGTTTGGACCTGACCTTTGACCTCGCCTGGGCAGCCTCAGCAGAGAAACATGTGTGTCAACCACTCAGACCAAATTATGGCAATTAGCCCTCCTGTGTGGGCTGAGCAGTGTGTGTGTGTATGTGTGTGTGTGTGTGTGTGTGTGTGTGTGTGTGTGTGTGTGTGTGTGTGCGTGCGTGTGCGTGTGTGTGTGTGTGAACCTCAGACTGGTATAAAGCCTTCAGTGTCTCAGAGCGAGCTGTGTGAAGTCTGATGAACTGACTCAGGGTCAGCTGAAGACTCAAACAGACGGCTGTAGCTGCTGCTCTTCTCTGCTGCAGGCTACGTTAGCTGCTGCTAGCATCACACAGCACAATCTCTGACTGGACTGTCACAGGAGAAGAATGTGTGGGATAAAAGACGTCGTCATCCTCAGAAGGTCAGAAGGTAAACTGTGACAGTCAGAAAATTCCATCTCAACAGAACGTGAAAATACACGTTGAATGAATTTCATGTCATAAAGGAAAATTAAAACAGACTCTGGCCTCTCTAGTGGTGAAATGTACCATCGGCTCACTGTGCTGCCCTCTGCTGGTTTAACATCTGAGCAGATAAATGTCAAAAACAGGTAAAATTCTGCTGCATTAACACAGTTTGGTGTAACCTTGAATGAATAACTTTGATATGAAGAACAAACACTGAACATTTAACACAAACTGGTCCAGAGCTTAAAGCAGCAGCAGCAACAGACGGAGGACAGAGCTGCAGCGCCAGCTTCAATGTTGCTAATTGTACAGTTTTCATAGATGTAGCCTCGTAACTGGAGCGGAAACATTATTCTGAAGCAGCTGGTGAGTTTCAGTACTTTGTAGAATCAGAAGTTTGTTGTTATACATCCAGCATGTGTGTGAAAACCAGCGTAAACAAGCTTTAGTGTGTGTTCATTCACGAGGCGGCTGTTCTTTAATCGCACTGAGCTGAAAGGGAACTTAAAAAAGGTCCCTGATGAGCATCTTCCTTCAGTTTGTGTTGGACGTTATTTCTGTTCGTCTAAATCAGATGAGTCGTTAACATCATGAGCGTCAACGCTGCAGCCGGCAGTCACATGACGGCAGAGCTCCACCCACCTGCCATCGCTGTCAGATCCCAGCAACACCTCCGTCCTTCACCTGCTGTCCTGAAGGACAAACACTCTGCAGGAATGTCTCAAACGTGAAACAGCTTCATGTGGTGAAACGTCCACGTGGGCGGATGATTCATGCCTTCATGCCTACATGAGCCAACCTGCACATCACTGCAGGCAGACTGAGGCAGGTGCTGCCCCCGCTGGCCGGCGAGGAGGACGGAGGAGTCAGCAGTCAGTTAGCAGACAGTCAAACAGGTCGTCCAGTATTATGTGAGATTACTGAGACTGGACTTCTTACCAAAACGGTTCATTTGATCCAGACGAGCCCTCAGTTTGTCACAACTCTGCTCAAAGCTGGAAAAACCAGGGGAGACCAAACAGGGTGGAGGCCCGGGGAGACAGGAAGACTGACTGACTGTCTCCTGCTTCGATAGTCCTGCAGCCAGACCAGGTGAGCTGAACCTCCTCGACCCCACCCAGCAGAACCCTGGAGAGAGAGGCTCAGAGAGGGCTGTCGTGATGTCGGATACATGTGGAAACATGCAAGCTAAAGGAAGGTCTGAACACATGATCCTGAAAACAGAGACCTGATCTCAGTTAATCACCATTAAATCCAGCACCGAGGAGAAGTTCACATTCTGATCCTTTCACTTCAGAAGGATTTAATGATTTAACCGTTTTAGGCCAAAAACACAACTTTCATCTTTCTCTTCATGTCTGATGGATAAAGACGCTTTGAAAGACAAGCTGTTGCTCCTCTTTCTGGTTAAATATTGAAAACAGTCGGACTGAAAACATTTGCTTTCACATTTACATGTAGAACATATAAAAGGTGTCGATGACTGAATGAAAACAGTTTCCCTGCAGAAACACAGAAGCTGAGCTGCAGGTTTGATGCCCAGACTGCTGACGTGTCCTTGAGCTCGACACTGACCCTCCTGAACACCTGAAACCAGAATAAAACTGTGATTTGACCTAATTTCCCTCGTCGCTTTTTGTGTTGGAGGTCTGATCATCGACCGGCTGTCTGACGTTAATAAAGATGAAGCACAGAGAGGAAATTAAAGCCCGGCTTCCCTCCTCTAATGAGATCAGATCCATCATGTTCTGCTCTTTAACCTTTTATACAACCCCCATCCTCTCCAAACACACACCACAACCATGACAACCTCCACAACCACCACAGCCTCCACAACCATCACAACCTCCACAACCATCACAACCACCACAACCATCACAACCATCACAACCACCTCGCTCTTTGCCCATGCATTTTCTTGGCATTGTTGTCATTCTCCCTCCATCAACCAGATGCCTTCAGACTTTTCCATCTACCCTCATCTGTCCCGCAATAACCCCTTTCTCTGCGGTCCAAGGGGGCGGTCGAATAGTCCAAAAGTCCTATGTCTTTTCGTAAAAACGTTTCCTTGACCAAGGAATGATGTGAAGGAGAACTCCTCGGCTCCGTAATTATGCATCATCCATCCATCCATCCATCCATATATCCATCCAATGTACACATACATACACACACACAGTGGAGTATATATTTCTGTTTCTATATATATTCTTTGCCTCTGCTGCTGTAACAAGTGAATTTCCCCGGCGTGGGATATATAAAGTCTCATCTTATCGCAGTCTGGGCAGTGG
>JAPZEA010000010.1:25382973-25398598 GCA_029783685.1 Heniochus monoceros
ATAACCAATCAGGGCTGCAATTAACAATTATGAAATTATTATTGTTTTGTCAATAAAATGTCAAGAAAATTTTGAAAAATGTACATAACAATTTCCCAGAGCCAGAGGTGATGTCTTCAAAATGTTTTTGTCCGACCAACAATCAATAACTCTATGATAACCAATTTACAAGACAAAAGACATACAAGACAAAAAAACCTGCAAATACTGACATTAGAGAAGTCAGAACCAGTTAACGTACTGTCATTTTTTATTAAATATTTATCAAAACAGTTGCAGATTCATTTTCTGATGATGTGGTCATGGATTAGTTGACTAATAATTTCAATTATACAACCAACAATAAAAACACTCACCTCCTCAATGCAAGAAGATCGGATTCGGTTGAGGTTGGTCTCAACAGCCTTCAGATCTTCAGGATGTTCAGAACGCAACAGTTCAAGAGTTGTCTAGAGGAAATGTAGTTAAATTCTTTTGAAAATTAAATGTGCGTTTTAATGATTTTAATGTTTCCATGATGCCCTTTTCTTGAGTCTCTTATTTGAATAGTCCTCATTAAATACATGGTGAATCTACACATTTCAAAACACTTACCCTCGCTCTCAGGCCCAGTGAGAGCAGTCTCCCTTCTCTTTTACTCATCAGTTCAGGAACTGCATCTGTTACCATGGACACAAACTCCTCCAGTTTCCCATAGTACTTAATGTTCCTCTGGCGGACCACTTCCCACATCACTGCTGACATCAGCCGGAGTGGTGGGACCAGGAGTGCCAGCGAGGACAGGGGGACGCTGAATTCTTCAAAGAGAAATCAGATTGGCTCAAACAAACTTAAAAGCGAGATGAGAGCCTTCTACACTGTAATGTATATTGCATATGCCCACAGTTCACTTGACAATGTTATATGCTGAGGATGGTATGGAAGACGACCGAGATGTTTCAAAGATTTGTTATAATATTAACCATATGCAAATAGTCATTCATGCTAGGTCTTCAACAAATATTTCGTATTTTTATTAGGATGGAGAATAGACTCCAGTGCTAATGGGAGACTGGAAATGCCTTTCCGTTTCAGTACAGCATCCCACTTCAAAGTCAGCACGGTCGGTTCACTTTCCTCTAGTATCATCCCTATGATGCAGTAGCTGTACAGTGTGAAATACAGCCCTATAGGGTGCTGTAACCTAAGGCACCATGCTTGTGTATATACGTCTAGCTCCAAACACTCATTGCATGTTTGTAGCTGTAAGATAGTCGTAAAATGTTCAAACACATTCGCACACTACGCGACATGGCACAGGAGAAAATGTTATAGTGAATAGCCAATTTAACGATACCGATAGACAGTTCGCAAAAGCTACCTGTTAGCTAACATTAGTCACTGTATTTTAAATGCAACTGGGTCTAGATAAGACCCCCAGACTGTGTTGCATTTGCTGAATTAAAAAAAAACTGTTCGACAGTCGAAATTTTTTTTAAAACACGAGGTATCGTAACTATTTTTCTCCAAGGCAAAACGCTAGCTAACAGCTAACGTTAGCAGACTAGCCACAAGGCCGATGATATTGCCCAGTAAAACCGGCTTATTATTGGGAAAAACAATTCTTGTTCCAGGGATTAGTCGAGGCCTGTTGAGCCTGGGCTAATCCTTCGCTTTAGCTAATCGACTAGTTGCATAAGAAGCGAAAAATACACAATTTTGCTGAGCTTCGCAAGCGAATACATACCCATGTCGTTAATTGTGGAATTCTTTGATAACGATGACAAGAAAAATAATTACAAATGAGAATCTTTCATACTTTCGGTTAGCGTGCTAGCTAGCCACATACGGGGCCTCAGGCGCCAACTTCTTCCTGAAACACGTTGTTCATTCTGGGCAGCGTTGGCCCAGTCAGTGTCAGTTTGTAACAGCGACGTTCGTTTTGTTTTACGCAGCAGCCCAGATAAGGCGATTCCTGTTTAAACGACTGTCGAAGTGAGATGCACCGCCTCTCCGGACGATCAAATGATGGAATCTCACAAGAAACATTTAAACTTGATAAACTATTTTCTTACAGCCATATATCGTATATTATTGTTTTAATGTCTCAAACATCCTGATAATTGTAAGGTTAAAGGTTTTTAGTCAATACTTAAAAAGCATTTAAAAATCCCTAGAATTGAAATTATTTTTGTTTCTGTTTTTAACAAAATCTAGAAAAATTCCCTATCAGGATTACAAGGAGCGTTTTTTTCCCTTTCAGTTGTCTTATTTGTTATTATTATATTTTCAGACCACAAACAGAGAATATTGATGTTGTGCTTTTATGCTACAGGATGTTTCATGCTGGATTCAAGTACAAATTCTGATATTGTCAGGAATAATAAAAAAAAAAAGGGTACTTTTATAACCTAAGTGGGATTTATTGTGTTTTGTGTGTTTTTTGTGTGTTTTGTGTGGTTTTTGTGTTTTTTGTGTTTTGTGTGTTTTGTGTTTTTTGTGTGTTTTTGTGTGTTTTTTTGTTTTTGTGTGTTTTTTGTGTGTTTTTTTGTTTTTGTTTTTTGTGTCTTTTTTTTGTTTTTGTGTGTTTTTTGTGTTTTTTGTGTTTTTTGTTTTTTGTGTGTTTTTTTGTGTTTTTTGTGTGTTTTTGTGTGTTTTTTGTGTGTTTTTTGTGTTTTTTGTGTGTTTTTTTGTGCTTCTCCTCATCAGTTGCTGCGCTGTCGTCCTTCCCTTCAGCAGCTCTCAGCTCATATGACTGAAGTCAGTTTGTGTTTCAGACTGATGCTGTGAAGCTGCTGTCCATCAGTCAGTGTGAGGAAGAAGAGGCTGAACTGAGCGACTGTCTGAGTGTCTCAACATGTTGATGTGGAACATTTCACTTTGACTGATTCCAGCTTTGTTGTTTTAGTGTGAGACGTTCAGACAGACCATAAACACACACACCGCCTTTCAATCAAAGCTAATTAACCTTCATTCACCTTCATGGAGGCTCAGTGAGGAGACTGAGTCAGCGGATTGGACTGTAGCTGTTCATGTTATTGTGTCCACCCTCTGAGATTTGATGCTTTAGTTGCTGTTAAATATTAATTTCAGTAAACAAGTTTCTGATCAAAACAAATGAAGAAAACAGCATGAAGTGACGTCGAGCCTCGGGCAGGTGACAGGTGAGCAGCAGGACTCACACACTGGTTGTTCAGGGACCAATCAGGTCGCTCGAGATGATGACTGGCTCAGGTGAGAGCCAATGAGCGTCCAGCTGAGCCCTCAGCGGCTCTATAAGAAGCTCAGTTCAGCGCAGAGTGATTATTTTCAGTTTCAGGATGTTCCTGTCACATTAAAACATTTATTATTTATTCTTTTATTTTTCCTTCAGAGTCCCTCTTCTGCTCCGGAGTCCTGCAGCTGTCCGGTCCGGTCCGGTTCTCTCACCGCCTGACAGGAGACATGAGAGCCGGCAGCCCGGTGCTGTCTGCGGGCAGGAGCAGGAGGAGCAGCCGCCGGAGCCTCCGCTGCCCTCTGCGGGGCTTCTCCCGGAGCTTCTCCACGTACAAGAGCCCGGCGGCGGCGGAGGAGTCCCCGCAGGTCCCGGTGCTCCTGCTGCAGGACATGAGCCTGTGTTACCGGCTGCTGCGGCAGCTGGTGCCGGGTCTGCCGCCCGGACGGGCCGCCAGCAGGGTGGAGATCCTGCAGCACGTCATCGACTACATCCTGGACCTGCAGACCGAGCTGGACGCGTCCTGCCCGGCCGCTGAGCGGCCAGAGAGCGGCCGGAGCGCCGGGACCAACAGCCACACCTGCCAGGTAGGAGACATGATCGATGACCTGTTATTGATCAGGTATTGATCAGCTGATCAGCGCTGTGATGACGGTGTTTTTGTCTCATGTTCATGTTTGATTTATTTCCTAAATGTTCACTGTTGATCTGAAGATAAATGTATTGATCAGACTATCGATTATAGATCAGTCAGGATGTGACTCAACTCTGAAAACTGATCCAAAAACAGATTCAAAGAGTTTTTCATCGTAAAGAAAAAACAGTTCAGTTCAGTTTCAGGACCCCCAGAGGGCCGAGGACCAGAGTTTGGGACACGGTGGAGACAAACAGCTGTTCAGCACTTTAATGAGAATCCAGTTTGTGAAAGTTTTGTTTTATTTGTGGGAAATCCTGAAGTGGCTCACCATGAGATCGAGTCTCAGATTACGGTGGACTTTGTGTTTACACTGAGGACTCAGACCATCATGGTTTACTGCGTTTCAGGTAGTATTACTTCAGTATTTAACAGGAGGCTGCAGGTAAGGTCTGTCTGTGCAGTCTCTGGACTCACCTGGACATCAGGTCTCCACTGAGACACTGTGACTGTTCAGGTAAAACCTCCAGAGGATCAGTTCCAGGGGGTCCACATAGGTTCAGGTGATCTGTATCTGGATCCAGCAGGACCTCAGACAGCTGAGGTCAGCCTGATGAGCTGGGACCAATCATGTATTGATGTATTGATTTATCACCGTGAAGATTCAGTTTATTATCACCACAGAAGAAGAAAATCTGAGAATGTTTGAAAAGCTGAATTTTTGCTTGAAAAATTAGATGATTGATCAATTAACAAATTGATTAATCTGCTAATCACTGCAGCTCGACATTATGTCACTTCAATAATAGTAATAATGTTTGTGAGGTTGTCATTCTAATGTTCCTTCAGTCATGTGCAGAAAACGATGAAACAAACTTTATTGACATGACAGTTTGTGGACAGACAGGATTTGACCTTTGACCTCTGGGCTCTTCTACATCTCTCTGCAGTCCATCGACTCTGAGGTCGAGGAGAGCCGGATGCTGCAGCACTGACACAGTGTGGTGAGAACAGACGCACACACACACACACACACACACACACACACACACACACATACACAGTTACCTTAGCTACAATGCTAATGCAGCTAGCGGCGGATAGCTAGGCTTCATTTTAAAGACTCAAACTTTGTGTGTTGAAGCTCGTTGCTGCATCATGTTGATGTTTCTCTCAGTTCCGTCTGATCTGATCTGAGGTCAGTTTGTTAGTTTAATTTGTCGCACAGTTTAACCAAATGTCAAGAAAATCAGCAGAAGAAAATGTGAACGAATGTTCGTTTACATCCACGACCGTCAATGAGCAGCAGGTCAGAAACCGTTAACTCACTCAGTCTCTGAACTTTTGGCTTTTGTCTCCTGCAGATGTTTGAAACAGGACGACTGAACGGCGACAGAGTTCATCCTCAGGAACCTTTTTCTCGGCTTTAGCGCCTCAGAGGACTCAGCGGAGCTTCCTGCCGTCAGCAGGCCGCTGGGAGCGTCTTCTTCTTCTTCTTCTTCACTTTCTGTCAGTTCGAGTCTCTCAGGGAGACTTTGGATGACCTGGTTTCACCTGCGATGAGCGTTAATGAGTGAAATGAGCAAAACCAGCAGAGAGAAGAAACACCAGATTCCTTTGACATTTCTGTCCAGTCTTGATATTTACTGAATCCCGATGAGGCTGAAACCAGCATGTTGGATGGTTCTGGTTTGGATCTGGATCTGGACTCAGTCTCTCTTCAGGTCCGTCTGATCTGACTGATTGAGGATCTTCACAGACGGACGGTCTCGTGTTTTATTTTACATTCACTGAAGATACATCAGCTGTTCAATCATGTTTCTGGTTTTATGAATCTGGATTAAATCAGTTTAAAGTCAAAATGTCGAGACTTCAGGCGTCAACAGGATCTGAGTCTTCAAAGCTCCTTTAACTTCCTGTTTGTTGACCTGCATTTCCTGTTCGGTTATCAAAATAAGACAAAAATCAGACACACATACGGTTATTGTGGTCGTTGATCATTTTGATGTCTGGTTAAATAACATTTTACAGGAAGAGGAAAGATTCAGTCTCTTCAAAGTAAAAGATTGCTGCTCGTAGTTCTGCATTGTGGTCTTATTAACTGTCAGGTTTGGGGGATTTTATTTTGGGGCGTTATGTTTACTTTGACAAGACAAAGTGGTGGAAGCTTCTTCATTGTGGGCAAAACAAGAAATCTGAATCTGTGACACAATAAAACAGGACCTTGTTGTTATTGATGCCTTTCAGTCTTATTTTGAAAATCCTGCAGGACGTATCATGCCTTACAGACTTATTTTGGATTCATTTTCTAAAGTAATTGTCCTCTGACAGGAAGTGGACCCAGCACTGACACAACCAGATGTTACAGGACTCTTATTCTGAAAACAAAGCTCTTCCTTTATCTTAGAGAACTTTTATTGTGACAGGAGGAAGTGTGTGTTTCCTGTTCTGGATTAAAGCATGAACTGTAAAAGTTTCTGTTAAACAGTTCAAGAAAAATAAAATCTGACATTTTGTTGTTGCTCGTCCCCCAAAAACACTGAACTATAAAAACTGTAAACTTAATTTAATTTAATCAATAAATGAAAGTATTTGAGCATCAAATCTAATTATTCATCTAATCTGATCATCAACTGGACTTTAGACACTCTCAAGATAAAAAACTTTTCTTTTTGACTTTGTATCTGTTTCATCCATCAGATCCACCTTAAATCCTGTAGGGTGTAAGACTGTGAACAAATGTCGCCTCCTGGTGGTGAAACTCTGAAATTCATCTGAGGCACCTGAACATTTTCTCTAAGGTGGAGAGTAACAAAGAACATTTACTGTTTCTGAGGATAAAACACAAAGTGCTATGCTAAGTACTTCTACTGGAGTATTTCCACTGTCTTTGTACTTCAGTTCATCTACTGGAACAGTTTCATGACTGCAGGTCAGAAAACTAAACTGAAGTGGTAAACTAACAGATTTCTTAAAACTAAACTTAAACTAATAAAAGTGGTAAAAAAAAAGTCAGAAAGCATCAACGTTCAACATCCAGTTTTTATTTTTTAGTTGTTAACAGATTAAATTCACCTTTCAGATGAAGTCACAGAGGTTACGTTTCGGCTGGAGAGCACTGAGACGAACTACAGAACATCAACGTGCAGCTTCAGCTCACCTGAAAACAAACCAGACTGATATTATTCTACGTCATCAGTCAAAATGTTGCTTTATTCTCTTCATGTAAAAATCTGACGAGTTCTTTAATGTTTCTCTGAAGTCGTTTCTTCAGCTGAAACGTTGAGCTTCATTGACTTTCTGTCACAGTTCACAGGTGCAGGATTCACTTCCAGTTTTCTCTTTTGATTCTGGATTTGACAGCAGCTGACGACGATTTTCATTATTCATTTATCTGCTGTTTGTTTGCTCATTTAATCTGAATCTTCTTTGACTTAAATAAAACAACTTTTTGTCTCTACACATCTACACAACACAGTAAACTGAGTTAATACTGATCACTGACACTGAACCAACACTTCACGTCAACGTTCATTTATTATTTCTGTCCTCAGACGTCAGTTTAAAACTAAAGAAAATCTGATGATAGAATGAGATTCAGAACGACGTTAACGTTCTCTTTCCTGTTTCTGTCTCATGTCACGGTGTTGTTATTTCAAATCTGTTTTTCTATCTTTGTTCAAACTGAATCAGAGGAAAAGTTCAGAGTGAGAAGCTCGGCAGCAGAACGTCAACAGACGAGACTGAGATTTACTTTGTGAAATAAAACTTGATTTTAAATCCTGTAAACCTGTGAAAGAACTGATCCAGGACCAGTGAACTGTCAGGTCCAGAATCCTCCCTGATCTGATCCTGATCTGTTAGTTTACAACTTTAAATATCATTAATATGTTTGTTCTTTAACTCTTTTTGTTTCGAGCATTTTTCACCTCCTTTAAATTTAAAACAGCTTTAAAGGTGGTTTCCTGCTGCAGCTCTTTCAAAGTAAAAGCTTAGAAAGATCAGAGGCAGCGATTTGTTCCTAAACAACAAACGTTCTCATCTTCTCTGTAAAGTTTTCAAGTCTCGTTCAAATCCGATATTTTCCCTTCAGAGACAGAAACATTTAGCAAATATCTGCAGGGAACAAAAAGACTTGACCTTTGACCCCTCGCTCTCAGTGCACCTTCACTTTAGAGCTGCATCAGAAAGTCTGACCTCGAGTCAGCTGACATTTCATTCTTTTTCCAATCGAGACATAAACATTAAATAATAATGTGACAAAGCGGCGACTCTTTACAACAACAACAACAACATGCAGCAGCTTCTAGTTTCTACAGACCTTCATCTACTGACTACAGCTGTGAGCATGCAGCAAACGACCACTGACGATCAACTACAGGATAAACTACGAGTCCACCAGCAGCCGCTCTTCGCTCCTCACAGCCTCTCGAGCAGACGTCTACCGACAAGTTCTGATTGGTTCAGAGGGCTGAAGGGCGGCTCCTGGTTGACCCTCAGTGCTCTCCAGGTATTCACGGGTCACCGGGAGGTCACAGGATGCTCTCCCGCTCCTCGCCGAACGTGACAGTGTCGGACGACACGGCGCAGATCTCCGGTGGGTCTCCGGGTTTCAGGCCCCTCTTCAGGTGGACCACGCGGACGTTCTCGTTGTTCGGCCCCGGCCTGGTGGCGCCGGTGGTGCCAGAGGTGCCGGTGGTCCCGGGGTTCGGGGAGATGATGACGTCGCTGGAGGAGGAGGAGGTGGGGTTTGAGGAGGAGGTGGAGCCCTCTGCAGGCGGGCGGGCGCGGTTGCCCTGCTGGGCGTTGGTGTTGTTGTTGAGGGTCACGTTGCTTGGTGTGCGGTTCAGATTGTAGCTCTTGGACGAGGGCCAGCTCTCCTCGGGGCTGCTGGCCAGCAGGCTGCACTGGTCCTCGGAGCAGATGGACATGCGGGCGATGGCTGGGTCCTGCAGGCCGCTGAGGCTGCTGGGAAGGCCTCGCTTCCTGGCCAGGCTCTCCTCGTCCAGCTCGATCAGGTTGGCCCTCTCCAGCTGCGACAGATCCGCCTCTTCGTCCTGCAGCGAGTGGTTGGGCGAACTCTCGTTGGAACGCACTCCTGAGTCCGACGAGTCCTTCTTGTCCAACATGGCGTCCGACAGGTAGTCTTTACCCTTCAGCGCCAGCGAGCCACCAGGAAGTTTGGGGTCGACCACCTTCTTGCCGTCTTTCAGCAGGGGAGCATTATCGGACTCTTCGGACTCCTCGTCGTCACTGGTCAGCTTCTGGTAGCGCAGCCCGCCGCCGGCCTTCAGCTTCAAGTCGGCAGCGCCCTGGAACAGCCCACCTCTTTCAGCTGAGGTCTTGCGGGTCAGCAGGGACTTGGAGGACCCGTGGTCACCCTTCTCATCCTCCTCTGTGATGGGGTCCAGAGCGTCACCGTTGGAGGAGAAGTCGGTGTTGTCTGCCGCCGGTTTGCCGCCACTCCTCTTATTGAAGGATTTGCGTCCGTCCTGCTCACCGCCATCTTTGCTCTTGTCCTCTGATGATGATGTCATGAACTGTCCCGGCTGTGGTTGGACGGGCCTCTCTCCGCCGCCGCCGCCCATCTCCAGCTGAGCCATCTGGGCGATGTACTCCTGGTAGGCGTTGCGGTACTCGGCCTGCTGCTTGTCCGTCAGCTTGCCGATGTCGTTGGAGGACTCCTGCGAGTTCAGGCTGGTCATGCTGGCGGTTCGGTGAGCGCCACCCTGAGGACAGAAGGAGCACAGAAGAAGAGTTTGTCTACTGCTGGAAGAAACTTCCTCCAGCTTCCTGTTGACTCCGAGAGCTGCTCACCTGAGTGAAACCCAACAGGTAACAAGAAGATTCATTCAAACAAAGACGCGTGAAAATCACTGAAATTAATTCATGAGATGTGAGAAACAGGAGAAACTCTGAGTCCTTGTTAATAAATTACTTACTATAATTGATCGATTATCAATGACTGATTGACTAATTGTTGCATTGTTTAATCTGTGTTCGTCACTGATTTACTGAAGTGAAAGTTCAGTGAATCATCTTCAGGTTATTCAGGTCGTCAGTTCATTTCTCGACACTGACAGCTGAAGATTAACCTTCATCACAAACCCGACTTTAAATAAAACTGTTTCCTGTTCATCACCACAGCAGCAGAGGCGATCCCTCCTGTGTGTTTTACTGGTTTAGTTTTAGAGATAAAGTATTCTGATCCTGGTTTACCATCCACGGCACGTTTCCGTGTCTCGCTGCATCGTCCAGTCCCACAGTGCTCAGCTCCTCGAAGCTCAGGTTGAAGCTGTACATCGGCGAAGCGTCCGTGTTGTCGGCGCCGGCGTGAGGCGGAGCCACCGCTCGCCTTCCCGCCTCGGTGTGACTGCCCACGACGCTGCCTTGCTCACTGGCAGTTTCCTCGTGCAGCACCTGACTCTCTATGTGACGCATGTCCAGAACCTGGACAGGTGGAGGAGACAGGTGAAGTTTAGACCTGTTAGACGTCGACATCTGGAGAGTCTGAGGTCAATCATTTTATCATTGTTTGTCATCAGGAGGATGTGCAGTGTTAAAGTTAATTCTTGACCTTGTAATCAGTACTCTCCTAATGTTCAGGATTTCCTGTAACAACTAAGCAATTTCCATCCACTGAGGAAGACCATAAACTGTAGGTGAAAGCTCCAGAAGAAGTAGTATTTTGGTTGATTTTTACGTAACTGTCAAAAGAACAAGACAGAGTGTGACATGATGCGTTCGGTTAAAAGCACCTTCCAACCAAACGCTTCATGTCTTTTAGCTTACATGCTAACCTCAAACATAACCTGAAACATAAAAAGGTTTATATTCAACAAAAGAAAATAAAGAAGTTCAACTAAGTTAAGAACTGAAACAACCAGTAACATAATCCTAACATAATCAAACATTATCATGCTAATGTTAGCATGATAATGTTTGCATGCTATGATAACATTATCTGTAACATTAAAGGTTCGATTGTAAAAACAAAATTAATACGTGAAAAATCAAAATACACAACATACGGAATACATCAGCGTCTTTAAAACAGAATCGATCTCTACGCAGACGACAGTCGATTATATTTCACTAATCCAACAGTTACAGTGAAGTTATTCAACCAACTGATCCCAGTCCGACTGTTTAACCGCTAAACAATCACAATATTTTCTACAATCCGGCTTTTCTGCCTGTCCAATCAACTCAAACCAATTTCACAAACTGGCAGCCCATTGGTCCACACTTTCCTTACTGTCCTGTTTCATATTCAACGCATCAATTGATAAATTGATTAGGACAGAAAACCAACTGGCAGCTCTTTTGATAACTGAACAATCATTTAAGTATTTTTTAAGCGAAAATGTCAAAACATAACTGGTTCCATCTGTTAAAATGTGAACATTTGCTGGTCTTCTTTGTGTTTTATGATATTAAACTGAAAATCTTTGGGGTTTTGACTTCTAATTGAACAAAACAAGATATTTAAATATGTCAGTTTGGCTTTGGGAAACTGTCATCAACACTGCAACTGTCACATTTTATGACCCAAACAATTAATACAGAAAATAACTGACAGATTAAACATTATTTTGACTTCACATGAAGAGAGTTTACAGCTCATGGGATCTTCAACATGCTAACATTTAGTGTATTCGCTCCTTATGATGCTAGCATGTTTTGTGCTAACATAAAGGCCTGAGTCAGTGTTTTGTGGGCTTACCATGGCTCTGAAGAGCTGCCAGTCTCCAAAGTTCATGCTCATCTCCTTCTTCAACTCGTCAATGTTACACTGAGACAAAACTCTGCCGTTAACGTTGGCCTGAAAACAACATGGAGGAAATGAAAATGAACTAAACACAGAAACTTTTAGTCATTTAGTCTCTTTTAACATCTCCTGCTTCGCAGGTGAACTCCACATCCAAACCGCTGCATGAAGTCGTGTCACTGACCTTCCTGATGGTGGCGCTGTACTGTCCCATCATGCTCTGGTCGATGCCGTCGATCTGCCGCACACGCTCACAGACGGCCTCGGTCGTCATGGAGCTGAGGAGCATGGCCGGAGCGCCCGACGCCACGGAGGCCGAACCCTGAACACAAACTTGCGATTTGATTCTCCGGAAACTCGGCAGGACTTTAAAAAACATTTCTACAACTTTCCGACACACGCAGGAAACAACACAGGCAGAAGTTCTACTCAACTATAAAGATATTAGTGATGTTTCTGTTCTACAACGAGCACAAAGACGAGACTAATAACAAACATTCATCTCAACTTATTACCAGACTGTAAACCTGAAACACATTTTCCAGAATTAAAGATACATGAATCCCCCAACGTCTTCCCTGAGGTCTGAAACTGACCCGTGAACTGTGTGAAAACAGGAAATTATACTGCAAATAAAGTTACAGGTTAAATGTTCCTCACGTCCACATCATTTATCAACAGCGTTTCACCTCGACTCAGAAGTCATATTCAGTCTTTGCTCTCACGACTTCTTCAGAAAATGATAATGTTGAGTTAACAAAGTAACCAAGCTGTCAGCTGACAGAAAACAACTCGCTGTTAATCCTCCTTAATGTTTGAGTGCAGAGCGAAGCTGTTCATCACGTCGAGCATTAGAAACATTAATGATTGACATCAAACACTGAATCAGATTTCAGATTCTTTGGCGATTCCACACCTTTGATCTGTACTTCCTGAACTCAAACTGATGCTCTGATGAACAAACGTGACGAGATTTTTTACAGTGTGCAGGAGGAGACAAGGTGGGACACCTATGTGATGGGGGGGTGGGGAAGCTGTAGGGTTTTTGGGAAGGGGTCAAAGGTCAAAGGTCACTCTGAGCAGATCAAACAAGTCCAACTCTACTGAGGCTACAGGCTAGTCAAGGCAAGGTGCATGCTGGGAGTTGTAGGAAGCCGAGCATTTCAGAGGGAGGAATGTGGGAGCTGAAAGGAAGGAAGGAGGTGATGTTAGGGAGAGTTCAATACCTGCTTCCTTTTCAAAGATGAAACCTTACACTGCAGACAGACAGACAGACAGACAGGCAGGTGAGGAATGAAACACAGCTGGAGAGAAAACACCTGGAAAACACAATGACTGACGAGCAGAGCGGGAATGATGGCTGACAACAGAAACTCAACCGTTGCACGTTAAAAACAAGTTTCAAAGTTCAGCACAGCCCCAGAAACCACAGAAGAAGAGACGAGCGGAGGAAGCGTGGAGTCCAGTGTCATCAACAGCAGAAGAAGAACGAGGAAGAAAAGCAGAAACTAGCTGGGGATGACGGGAAGGTTTTAAAAATCTTGGAGGAGCTGATGTTTTTTTTTAAGTGCCGCTGAGGACCAAAATACGGAAGCCCATTAATGACAAAAAGACAAGAAAAAATTAATTCACTCAAAATGATGAGATACTAAGACAAAAGTTTCGATTTTGGCTCAAAGTTTTAGAATCATGACTTAAATTTTGAATATTTTGCACTTTTCTTGGTCACGTCATAATAAACAAACAATAAACGCTGCACTTCTTCATAAATGTTGTATTTGACTTAATTTTATGCTTTCTACGTCCTCTATTATTAACTTTATTCTATTACTATCATTCAGTGGGTTTTATTTTATACCTTATGTTATGCATTGTCTTTATTCTATTTTAATCATCATTATTATCATTATACGAATCATATTACTATTGTCTTAATTTACATTAACTTTCTATCCCTGTTTTTATGTTCATTCTGTCTTTGATGTGAAGAGCTGCATTTCTCGTCTGAAACGTGCTACAGAGATAAAATTTATTATTGTCATTATTATTTGAATACGTCACCTTTGACTCTTTCTTCACTAATGAGAATAAACATTAGTTGAAGCTCCAGTTTTGATTTGGAATCTCATAACTGTCATTTATTGTTATTAGTATTTCTGATTTTGATCTATAAAAAAAGTTTTCATTCTCTTTTTTTATTTTCGTGTCGTTAATGAGCTTCCATACAAACCTGACTAATAAAGAAACTAATGCTACAAATATTTTTCAAATAAACTGAGAAACAACTGTTTTACTATTTATTATGTATCTTTATTTTAGCAGAATCTATTTCTTCTTAAATTTGTTGGTTTTCTGAGCAGATTTTATTCTGTATTGTTTGAAATAAATACATCACATATTCAACAAAGACCTGAAGGAAAATACACGATGTGAACGGAAAAAATGTAATCTTGTTCACGTGAAATACATTTTGAAAAATAAAAGATAAAATGAATCATATGGAATTCATTTACTACAAATTAGCACATTTACTTCTCAGTTTTCACTGTGCATTTTATTTATTCATTTACCTTTATGAGAGAATAATTTTCTTTATCTATTTGATCATTCTACTGATTCATTCATTCATTTTTTTATTTGTACAAGAATCAGATTTGGTCCTCCGTACTCTTTCTTTTATTCAGTCACTTCATGAATAACTCAGAAATAATCAACAATGAGATAAAAAACAATAAAAACATCACATTTACATGATGAGCTTTAATCATAAAACAGTTCACAACCATCCATGACTTGATGTGAAACACATCCAGGTGTTACAGGTGTTTGTTGTACTTACAGGTGCAGCTGAGACGTCCCGAATGAAGGAGGTTTTAGGTGGTGGGCGTAGGTGAAATTGTGATAGGTAGGAGGAGGCCATGAGTGGGCGTGGCAGCTGGTAAAGGTGATGGGGGAAATATGGCTGAGGGGGGGAAAATCAAAATAATGCTCATGGAGACGATTCAACATCGAACAACAAGAAGGAGGCAACTTAAAGAAACAGCGACAGTCGAATGAAACAGCCAATCACTGCTGACAAAAAGCCTGAACTTCCAGCTACTCTCTGAACTCTGAATGACCTCAAATTCCAAGTGTTCATCAAACACTCATGATTTCACGTCTTTACACGAGTAAACCCAAAATAAATTAATTTCTGATCATATTTAGTCAGTTTGGCTGATGACAGCAGAGACTGACTGTAAAACACAAACGTCTGTAAATTAAATCAAACTGAGTGTAAAACGACAGAAAACACAAATAATAAAAGAAACTGAACCAGGTGAGCAGGAAACTGTCTGCAGCCATGTGACCATGGTGATGACATCACATCGTTACCTACCATTCAGCCAATCAGGTGAGATGACGACAAGTCAGGGACAATATTTTAGACTTGCTGAAACGTTAAGACTAACAAAGCTTGAAGGCTGAATCTCAGAACTCACCTGTCACCACGCCATCGATAAGACTGACATCATCAGGTGTCTGTGGGCGGAGCCTGTACTCACCCTGTTGTAGAAGGGGTGCTGTGGTCCGGCCATGCCGCTGTAGTAGCTGCTGTGAGGCTGCGGGGAGACGACGCCACCTGCTGGCTGGTTGAAGGGTCCACTGAAGGAGGCGGAGGGCGAGCACGCCGACGACACCTGAGAGTACACCGAGGTGGGGCGGGGCTGGGCCTCCTGCAGGGGGAGGGGCGGGTACGTAACCCCGCCCATATTCATCTGCTCTCGGGCAGCACGAACATCTGGATCAGAGAGAGAGAAAACATCTGGATCAGAGAGAGAGAAACATCTGGATCAGAGAGAGACAACATCTGGATCAGAGAGAGAGAAACATCTGGATCAGAGAGAGAGACAAAATCTGGATCAGAGACAACATCTGGATCAGAGAGAGAAAACATCTGGATCAAAGAGAGAGAAGGCAGCAGGATGGAGATAGAGATAGTCAAAGAGATCTGTAACCAAGGCAACTAGCTGTTGTTTCCCTGGTA
>JAPZEA010000010.1:25492005-25504855 GCA_029783685.1 Heniochus monoceros
TTCACTCTCTTGCCAAGAGTTAGATAAGAGGATCAATACCACTCTCGTATCTGCTCATGAAATATGAAGCTACAGCCAGCAGCTGATTAGCTTAGCTTCTTGTAAAGACTGGAAACATGGGGAAATAGCCAGCCTGGCTTGGTCCAAAGGCGATAAAATCACCCACTATCGCCTCTAAAGGTCACTTATTAACATGATAAGCTCCTTTTACACTTTCTGTACATTATATAATGTGTCAGGCTGATGGTTTTTTTTGCTCTGTTTACAGCATTTCTTTAAGCTATAGCTAACCTTTTCCTGGTTGGATATGACAGTGGTATCAATTGGCAAGGATGTGATTAAATGCATGTATTTGCTCTGTCAATTTGATTGACTAATGGGGTGGGTTAAGAGACCCTTAAGGTTGGACTGCAAGGTCTAATCTCTGTGGAACACACGGTACACCTTGTGGTTTGCTGAACATATTGAACATAATGTCCCATTATAAAAGCTAAATGAAATTGGGGTCAAAAGGTCAGCTTCAAACTGTTTTACATCAGGATATGGGGGAAGGGCTTATAGTGTTAATGCATTGTATTTAGTCAAATTGTGTTTGGAGCACATATGGATGCACACCAGAGAAGTGGATTATGGTGCAGGAACTGCTAAGTTTTTATAGATGTTTTGATACTGACCTTCCATGAAAACTGACCACTAAATCCATAACTATAATAATCCGTAACTGCTATAAATCCAAGCCGCATTTAGAGCCACATTACAAGTCTACAGGGTGTCGGTGGTGTTTCACACTTGAAATTACTGTACTCTTATTCATCGTTTTATGAATTCATAACAAGATGCTGTTTTTCACACAGAATTCTGCAAGACCTTGGTGCACAGATACGAGTACTTGTTATTAATAACAACTAAAAATAATAAGAAAAACAAAAGTAAATCAATATTTTGTATTTAAGAAAGAATATTTTACAAATGCAGAACATGTGACAATATTGTATGAATTGAAGTTTAATGAGGGAAACCTCATTAAAAGCAAAAGCAAAACTGGAAAAAAACATTACAAATAAAAACAGGAAAATGGGGATAGTATCAGCAGAACCACAGTGACATTTTCGACCAAGGTACATGAAGCATGATGTGCCAAATACCACCAGTATCGCAGATACATAATTTAGCGAACAGTAAAAGAAATTGCTGGGGGGTAATTGGACCTCAGTATTTATAAAATTCTGGCTATAGCCCTGCATGAAACTGTGAGAGAGAGATATGTGTAAATAATTAAATACATCTGTAAGACAAACTTAACTAGGTGCTGCAGATTAAAGGGTCTTCGTCTTCAACATGTAATGACTGTATTGTGAAAAAGAAATCCACAGAAATACAGTTTTCCAATCAAGGCAGGTTTTCCTTCCAACCAATCGCCAGTTTTTGGCCAGGGGGTCCTGCACAACACGTCCAGAAGGACATCTCACCTCAGAGGACTGAAGAAGCTAGTGACAACCTGTTATCAATACATCATCATGTCGGCACACCTTCGCTGCAGAGAGAACATGCAGCAAATCTCACTGCAGCAGTCAGGAAGACGTGGAAAACCTGAAAAGTAAGTGTTCGCATCACAAATGGTTTCCCCTCCCTCTCTGACCATGCCCACTAATGATGGGAGGAGGTAGCTGTGGCAGTTAAAGGTCCCCTGGGGGGCAGTAAACAACCTGGTTTGTTTACATTCAATGCGTCAATTTGAAGACTGAGTCATTCAGTGCTTTGTTCGCACCGGTTTGCAATCTCCTTCTACTCTTTGACTTGAGGTACAGCAAGTATTTGAGATCCTCTCTTAATGTGAGGGTTTAGTGTTTGGGTTGATAAATTCTATAAGAACACAGCCAAAGAAGCTGCTGTGACTATCTGCATTAATAAATGGGATTTATTAGTCCAGGAAAAAAAACAATGCCACCTCCAAACTGGGACAGAATCTGTCCGGTTTGACCTCCAAGGAGGCGTCATCAGTATGAATATTTTTACATTTTGCTTTCGACATTCTCCCTGTCACATCTATCTGCCTCCACAGGCCGCTGTGTCTCGCCTCACATCTGCAGAACAAGGTCAGCAAAACCCCCACTTACAGCGAAGAAAAAACACAGCAACCATGACTGCAGCCTGGCTCCACACCTCTCAGAGGTCAGCTAACTGATTTATTGATATATTTTATTGATAAGTGTTTAGTTGAGTTAATCTTGCCTAGCAACCCCTGCCGCAGCTATCATGTCGACCGCAAACTGACATCAGTAACCAATCATCCTCTGACACGGAGGGGGTGGGGGGCCCAGAGCTGAACGGGAAGGATTTTTCCACTTTGAGCCGTTTGATAAACGTCACGTCACAAACGTCTCCTGATGTGTTAAAAGCTGCTTGCTCTGACCTCAGATCAGCCTCCCGCGCTGCGTGGATGCTCTGATGTGTTTTTATTGGTCTGTCACAGAGCTGCTGAGTCGGCGCATTGTGGCAGCGAGGAGGACGAGTTTAAAGCCAATAACAATCTGAGACGCAGCAGTTTTTAAATGATGTGTTGCTGCGAGTCGGCGGAGCAAATCGTGGCCTTGTCCTCAGGAAGCAGCTGATCTCCAGTCAGCTGTGAGGCCCTTTAAAACATTACGTTATAATAAAATACTGCTGTCTGAACAGCAGCAGCATTTTATCAGCTGATGTGAGGAGTCAGCTGAGCAGAAGGTGAAACCAGGAAACAAAGTTTTTGACTTTAATGTGAGGTGGTTTTTTTGAGAGGTTTGAGTCTGAAGTGTTACACCTGAAGAAGAAGATCTGTTTTAGTTCATTAATGTGAAGAAAGAAAGAACAAAAACATGGTCTGATTTCCTCTCAGGCCATTTCACTTCTCTCTTAATGTGTAGAAAACGTTTACTTTTACAGACTGACCTCCGATCAGATGCCTTCACGAAGCCTCTCAAGCTGATCTACAGATTATGAGCAGCAGTAAAAAAAACCTGAGATGACTGAACTGAGAGTCCAGAGAGACGAGAGAAGATCTGACAGTGAGCAAACAGTCTATTTGTCACTTTTTACCAGATTTATCAACCAAAATGAACCCGACGCTTTAAAAGCAGCAGATCAGGTCAAACAGCTTCAGGTTCACATCCTCAGACGTCCAGAGCTCGTTGTTTCAGCTTGATGAGAAGATGCTTCCACTGACAGTCAGTCTGAGAGAAATCTGCCACCATCGTCTTCCTGCAGCCTCAGCAGACACCTCGAATATTTCTGATGGAACAAGCTGCTGCAGAAGACCTGCTTATCATTCATCTTCTATACCCGTTTATTCCGTAAGGGTCGCGGGGGACTGGAGCCTATCCCAGCTGACATTGGGCGAGAGGCGGGGTACAGCCTGGACAAGTTGCAGAAGACCTTTGATGCTAATTCAGGGGAAATGTGAAGGGAGTCTGGTGTTGTCAGGTGGTTATGAGTGTAATTAAGGTCGTTTAGTTGAGACCTGCTCTGAGCCACATGTCGGTCCAGCGTGTTAAACCTGCAGCTTCATCATTTCTCTGAGCAGCCAGCAGCAGATCTGGCAGCAGGATGAGCTCTGACAGGCGAGTGTCTGATCTGCAGCCAGCAGCCGAGCGCGAGTCCAAACAGCTCGTTACATAACGTCTGCAGACACGAGTCCTGCTGGACGGACCTGCAGAGACCAGCCAGGAGCAGCCAGGAGCAGCCAGGAGCTCGCTGTGCCTGCAGCCATTACTGAGGGGGAAATGACCCAAGATGAGCTCACAGAGTGAAGACTGATGAAGAGCAAAAACATGTTTTTCCAGTTTGAACTGAAAAAAACGAGCTGAAACAGAAACAGAAGAAACTTGAACGTGATTGGCTCCTCGCTGCCGACTCGTCAGTCAATCAGCTCCTTCATACCGAAACAGGAAGCTCCTTCATCCAGATGACCCCGTGACCCCTCCCCGCCCACCTCCCCCCTCTCACCACAAACCCTTCCCACGACCCGCTGGTGCATCACAACTGGATTCATGAGATTCCAGCAGCCTGAGAACAGCTGATCTACTGCACGGCATTCTGGGTAACAATGTGGCATCTCACCTTCCCCATTCCTGGCGTGTCCTTGACCTTTGACCCGGCCCGGAGGAGGCATGGTGGGACGGCGGGCGGGGAGAGCTGCAGGGCCCCGCTGAAGCCCCCGGTGTAGAGCAGGGGCCCCGGGGCCTCACCGGGCGGGGAGCCGGGGCCCGTCTGGGACTTCTTCCTGTGGGACAGACTGAGCTTCTGGGCCGCCCTGAAGATGAAAAGACAACGAATCAGAAATCTGTTTCAGACTTTATATTTATATTTATATTTATATTTATATTTATGCTGTAGTTGGAAACGTCGTCTCAGGTCACGTCCAGACTCCAGTCTGAGCTTCAGGCTACAGAAACTGTATGAAACCAGACCAGGACAGAGGCCAGGATCTTCCTCTATCCTGATCCCAGAACCGGTTCTAATCAGAACCGGAGCACAGTTTCATAACGCTGCTTCATTGTTAACACATATGAGAACGAGTCAGATGACATGATCAGTGAATATATGACTGATTTGTTCAGTATCGATCAGTATTTTGTCCTGCTGCTGCTGAGCATCGAGTTCAGTCAGTCCCCATAGACCTCCATATTAAAACCGCAGCCTGGTACAGAACCAGTTCATGGCGGCTGCACAGACGCTGATGTTTATTTAACTCACGCGTTTTAATTTTCATTAAACTTTAAAGTTTTGTGTAATTATGGGCGTGGCTGCTTTGAGTGACAGCTAGCTGCTACGTTCAGCAGCCAGGCTTCATTCAGCTGCCTCAGCTCCACCCACGCTCCACCTCTCTGACCGTGTTTGCATTAGCTGGGCGTTTGATGGAGTCCAGCGCTGCTAAGACGGAGACAGATGGAGACAGGGAGAAAGAGGAGGGTGTAGTCCGTGTGATGAAGAGCTCTCTGCCTGAGCATCCTGGAAGCTTCATTTTTAGGTCACCGCTGAACTCAGATCAGCCGAGAAGATTTCAACCCGTTCGAATGACTGAAGGTTACCTTCAGAAACACCTGGAGCGTCTGCAATGACGGCTCCCACTGCATCACTCTTTATCATCATCATCATCATCATCATCATTATTATTATGGGATGAAAGGATTATTAAGGATCAATAATCTTTTGCTGTTGACGCTCAGACCGAGAGAGAAGAGGAAGAAGAGGAAGAGGAAGGTGTTGATCAGTGGGGGGTCGAGGAGGCTCAAACTCAGATCTGACATCATTAGAGAAGGAGAGAGTCTCCCTGCTCTCCTCCTCCTCCTCCTCCTCCTCCTCCTCCCTCCATCCTCCTCACTGAGGCCAATCAGAGAACAGAGCCTGTAATTACAGCTTCCATGAAGGACAGGACAGAGTGCAGCCTCTGGGAATACACCGAGTGTGTGTGTGTGTGTGTGTGTGTGTGTGTGTGTGTGTGTGTTTAACAGTGTACTTCAGATGCTGTATAAGTTAAATTTATCACAAACAAACTCTGGAAACAAACTGCAGTGCTGCAAGATGTGTGTGTGTGTGTGTGTGTGTGCGAGTCCATTTGTGTGTGTGTGTGTGTGTGTGTGTGTGTGTGTGTGTGTGTTGTTAAATGCTGACATTTACACTTCATTAATGAGTGTTTTAAGCTCCTGAGCTCGATCAAACTCTGCCTCCTCGTTTCATTTCATCTCTCTTCTTTATATTTATATTATATATTATATATGCTGTGTATTATATTTATATTATATATTATATATGCTGTGTATTATATTTATATTATATATTATATATGCTGTGTATTGATATTGTTGTGAACGGGGAGAATGTTCACACATTGTTAGCATTGTTAGCATTAGGGCTAAGCAGCCTGTCGTCACACCTGATGAACAGCTGACATTCGACTGTGTTGTCGTCACTTTGTGAACGTGAACGAGCTGAAGCAACTGTTTCAGAGTCAGTTTGGATTTTTGGGATGTGACTGTTTGCAGCTAATCTGCCGTCCGTCTGTTAACACGTCTGTAGTTACTGATTATCTCTGACTCACAGTCACATGGCAGAGGCGACTGACTTCAACCTTTCAGCTTTATTAACAACTTTTCAACACCTCTTCCCTCCATTCTGTCCGTCTATGACTCTGACGTCAAGAGGACACTCAAACAACACGAGACTCGAAAGAAAACGACGTTTCTGTCTGAGGCAGCGAGACTCGATAACGTGGTCGTGATAAATGTGACAGCTGGGAACACAAAGACGCCTCTGAGACCTCAGACTAATGAAAAGGCCGCTGGCTGAGCATGAAGGAGCACTTCGACTTTAAGCTCTTTTATAGCCTCATATTAAAGTTAGCGCTCCCTCTGCTCCGTGCACGAACTCACTTTATGGTTAAATCTGTGTCTTTTACCGTCCACAGTCTTGACTACACCTGGATTTCAGGTTCAGGCTTCACTCTTTCCACTGGCTTCTTGTCTTTTGAGCCTTAAATCTCAAGCTTGTTTGAAACACTGATGAACGAGGAGACGTTCCTCATATCGCTGTGATCTGTCAAAAAGGACAGGAAGTAGTTAAAAAGAGAGATTCAGGGGAGGAGACGGTGATACTAACATTTCCTTCCAGTCCATTATCTTCTCAGAGTTCTTCTTCTTGAAGAAGATCCAGGTCCAAACGTGGTCTCGTCCTCATTCACCATCATAAAGGAAGCAGATTTCTTCCAACGAGAAGCAGGAGTTACGGCTCTAAAGGAGGAACCTCTGGTAGAAACCATTGAGGCGACAGCGATGGAAGTCGAGTTTGATGGTGAAACATGGCAGCGAGAAAATCAGCACGGAGCCGGAACAGGTTCAGAACATGAAGGTTTTCAGATGAAACAGGATCCAGTAAAAAGAAGGTCGGGCAGCTTCACAGAGGTTCAAGAAGACCCAGCTGTTCCATCCAAAATCCAAAACAAGGTGTCAGAATCCAGAGGGATCCGGTCCGAATCCGATGGAGGTTTAGTTGTTCCAGGAGAGGTTCTGATGTGATCCGTATTTCCTTCAGAACAAACAACTTCTTTCACCATCGTCAGCTGTTCGACTTTTACGTATCAATCAAATCTGCTTCTGCCTCTGGCAGCTAATGTCTGAAGGAACAAGTTTATCCTGAAAGTATCCGTGAACCGTCCGTCCATCCAGTAAGTCTAAACGATTCGAGTCATTCTCACCAAACTCTTCAGGGAGCTTCTTTGAAATATTCCATCAGGTTTCAGTCCTTCTGTTTCGCTGCTTCCAACAATATCGATTTACTCTAAAAATATCAGTAAACTGACCTCCTGTCCATCAATACGTTCGATTATCATCTGAAAAGTTACAACTGGGTGATTTGAGTCTTCGTCACCAAAGTCCTCCGGAGACTTTGGAGTACGCCAAGACTTCTCTTGGTTCACCAATCAAAACTGGTCTTATTTTACATATCAGGGAGCAGTTTATTCCAGCTGGATCCTCCTTTCAGCTTCATCCACACCAAAAACCTGAGAGAGTTTTGGACTTTTCTAAGATTTTTCAGTTCATCAACCAAAAGTCAAACCAACAGTGCTGTCCTGTCCTGTCCTGTCCAACAGCGGCTGTCCACCCTTCTGTCCCCTCTTCTGTTCCTCCCTGTTGCCAGATGGGAGTTTTCAAAGATTTTGTTTGCTTCATCAATCTAATTTATTTGTATGTCTGCCAACAAACATCCGATCGTACCTTTTTATCCTCAGCAGATCAGGAAGGTCCACGTCTGTCCACCACAATCCTCTGAAGTCTTTGATAAAGTTGTATTTTGGTGATTAATATCATTCTCTGCCAAAGTCCTGTGGAAATCTGGGAGTATTCACAGATATCACTTGGCTGTCCTTCAAAACGACTCGTTTCTGTAAACAGATGATTTTTCCAGCTTCCTCTCAGAGTAATTCTCACCAAATAGCTGAGAGAATTTGGGAGTTTTGCCAGACTTTTCTCAGTTTGTCAATCAACAATACGTACAACAGTCAAAATTTATTCTTAAAATATCAGTAAACTGTCCGTCCGTCCATTAGGACCTCCTTCCATCATCTAAGAAGTGCTGTCTCCGTGATTCTGCCCACCAGACTCCTCAGGGAATCTGCAGGTAATAATCCAACAGGTTTCAGCCCGTCGGTCGATCCAAATAGCAGCTGTATCACTTTATCCTTCACACATCAGTGAACTCTCCGTCCATCCGTCCATCCGTCCATCGGTGTCCTCGTGTTTCATCTCTTACATGAAGTCTGCTGGACCAGAGTCGGTCTGAGCGGCTGGAAGTTTTCAGGGAGTTTGAGTTGAAACATGATCCAGAAAACAGAGAGAAGTTGTCCTGCAGAGGTTTGTGGAGGTTTAGTTCAGTTCATACGTACATCATCCCTGTATCCCTCCATCCATCATCCCTCCATCCATCATCCCTCCATCCATCCATCATCCCTCCATCCGTCTACATTCTTGAGCCAAACGTTGCAGCAGATCTTCTCCCGCAAACCTGAACGTTTGATCTCTTGTAGCTCCTGTTCACCTTTTCTTTTGATCGTTATCCTTCTCTTTGCTCCTCTCCTCCTTTTCTCATTCTTTTCTTTTTCTCTCTGCTACATTTCCTCTTACCTTCATCATCTCAGTCCCTTTTCTCCACTAATTCTTTCTCTCTGCTGTTTTCCCGTCATTTGACCTCTTTTACTCTCCACCTACCTCTTTTTTTCTGTCTTTATCTTCACTTTAATCTTCTCCTCCACCTTTACCTCCTGCTCTTTCCGTCTCTTTTCTGTATCTTTAGCTATCCTCCAGTTTTCCTCACACTTCACCTCTTTTTTCCCTCTTTCTCATCACCTCGAGCGTCTATTTTTTCCTTTCAGTCTCTCGCCTTTTGTCCATTTTACCTCATTTTCTTTCTGATTTTCTCCTCCTTCCTCCACCTCTCCCTCTCCTCTCCCTCTCTCTCCTGTAGCTCCTCAGTCTGTTCCTGCAGTATCGCAATGCTTTTCCTCTCCACCCCTCCTTCCTTCCTCCTCTTCCTCCTCCTCCTCTAACTCCAGCAGAGAGCGAGAGAGATGGGATGAAGAGAAGCAGCAGAGGAGGAATAAAGGATTAGAGGTAGAAATAAACGAGTGAATGGAGAGCGGGTGGATTCCTGCCTCTCGTTGCTTTTGTTGCCGGGAAACACTGGCGATGCTCCAGCCTTCCTCCCCTCCCTCCGTCCGTCCCTCCGTCCGTCTGCCTCGCTCACCTTCCCTCCCTCCTCCTCCTCCTCCCTCCTCCTCTCTCTCTCTCTCCACAGCCCCGCCTCCTCGTCCTGTCGACACACAGCAGCCGTGAAAACCACACACACACTCACACACACACGCGCGCGTGCACACACACTTGACATGCTGCATGAATACTTCATGAGATGACAGACACCCCCACCGCCCCCCGACTACTGGACTTCAAACACACACAGCCTGTGTGTGCGTGCGTGCGTGCGTGTGTGTGTGTGTGCGTGTGTGTGCGTGCGCGCGTGTGTGCGTGCGTGCGTGTGCGCGCGTGTGCGTGTGTGTGCGTGTGTGTGCGTGCACGTGTGCGTGCGCGCGTGTGTGCGTGCGTGCGTGTGTGTGTGTGTGTGTGTGCGTGTGTGTGTGTGCGTGCGTGTGTGTGTGTGCGATTTGCTGATCGATTGATCAGAACAAACATGTTTGGGGGATTTTAACGATTCTGATTGACAATGAGCGTCGTTATTTTCAGATCTGGTTTCAGGAAGTGACTTTTCGTCGGCCTGAAACCCTCCATGACTCACCTGTGGATCTACCCAATGAGGACCAGGTCATGAAGACAGGACAGCTGGACAGCTCGTCTTCACTGTCTTCTTCTCTAAACACCAACATTCAGTCAGAACCAGTTTCTGAAGAACAGATTGAGCTAACCTGTTCAGACTGAGCTCACCTGCTCAGACTAAGCTCACCTGTCCAGACTGAGCTCACCTGCTCAGACTGAGCTCACCTGTTCAGACTGAGCTCACCTGCTCAGTCTAAGCTCACCTGTCCAGACTGAGCTCACCTGCTCAGACTGAGCTCACCTGTCCAGACTGAGCTCACCTGTTCAAACTGAGCTCATGTTGTTTCGTCTTCATGATTGAACGCACAGATTCTCAGACACTCTGGATAAGAAACAAATGTCAGGTGATGTAGAAGAAGCTGCGACACCTGGAGGTTTGCTCACCTGTGGCTGCACAGTCTCAACCTCCTCTGATGTCAGTTATTCACCAGATGATTCAACAGCCATTCAGAAATTTACATTTCAGCCATTTTCAACCACAGCATCAGTTTATGTTGCTTATCAAACTGTGAATCCGTCAGAAGAAATGTCTTCACTACACGAGGCCGGTTTGGGGTTCAACACGGAAATCAGTGAATCAGCATGATGGATGGACAGATGAGGAGTGATCAGTGGAGCAGATCAATACTGCAAGAAAAACTGTCTTATGTCTGCAGACAGAGAGAAAGAGTCGAAGTATCCCGAGCCAAACTATCAGCGAGGATCCACAGATCTATATCCAGTCTAGTGCTGATCAATACTCTGAACCAGACACCGTTCGATTGGAGCTGAGCAGCCTGAGGGAATCTGTCAGTTCGCCTGCAGAGGTGGTGAGGACAACTGATTCCAGACCAGCTTATCTTCTACTTATTGATGTCGTTCAGATTTTGATTTCGCGTTCAACAAACTGTGAATCTGATATGAAAGATTTAAAACATCGTTCAAAAACAACAACCTGCAGTTTTAATCCTCAACAGTTTGATCGACAAAGATCCTTTCACCTGTTTCACCTGTTAAATTATCAGGATCACTGCTGGAGACCTCAAGAGCAACACCAACACAATTAGAATGTAATGAGAATTAATGAGAATTTGTGATGAAGAGTAACATCACAAAGTCAAATGAAAATAATAAACTCATAATTTTACTGCTGAGTTATTTTACGTAACGTTTACAAGACAGCAGCTGTTAGTTACAGACAAACATCTTGTTGCTAATAAGAGACACAAATCCACCACAGAGAGACAAAACAAAGACATGAGGACATGAAGACATGGAGACATTGACACTCTGGTTCTGGAGTGAACTCTCCAAACAGATCCTCTGATTGGACAGAGGTTAAGTTTTATCTTTGAGGCCTAAACTGTGATTAAAACCACAACTTATTGTGGTTTAAAGATGATGAATCGTTCATAGAGTCTACACGTGAAAATAAAAGGACGGTTCAGTCCTCATTAGCCTGGACAGACAGCAGCCTGTCAGCAGCTCCACCTCTGCACCATCAGGCTTCATCTTCCCGCTAATTACCCTGCCACCTACCATACACGTCTAAACTTATACCATGTCCTCCACCGTCTCCGGCTGACGGCTGACGGACAGAGAGGGTTAAGGTTCCCACAGAGACCTGCACCAGCTGCTGAGATAGAAGGTTCAATTCACAGCCACAAACAAAGAGTATTCAAATGTCTTCAGAGTGAAGTCCACTGTGCTGAGGTGGAGACAGAGTATCTTAAAACCTGGACACATGAACTTTAACTGTCTGACTGGACAACATGTCCTCAAACCAAAACAAACGGATAGCACCACAGATGGACGCACATACTCACAGAACTGGAGTTACATCCAATAACTAATATAACTGAGTTTGGTTCAGTTCAGGAACCAAAACTACTCGGTGAGGTTGAGGCAACGGTCCTGGTTTGAGTTAAAGTGTGTTTGTTTCACCATCCGTCCACCGTCACCCTCCTCCACATGTGGACTTTCTCGCTCTTTGTACTGCGTCAGCTGACTTCCTGCTTTGCTCCCATACGGGTCGTAATGACCCGCCTTCACAGACCACCTATGTGGTCGTTTTTCAGGGAGACGGGAGAAGTTCCAGCTTTCTCCTGATTTCAGTGAAACGAACCTTTCAGATCAACAGTTTCTGCAGTGATTCATCATCCTCATCATCCTCATCATCATCGTCATCATCTCATGAAAGATATAAAAAATTAACCTTTGGCCTCCATGACGGTTTCTGTTGTTCCCTGTTTTCAGCACATAGACGTCGTCCACAACAGGAAACAGCCAATCACGTCTTTTTAGAGGGTTTTTACTGCAGTTTAAAAAAACCAAACTTGCGTATGTGAGATAATTTTGGTGAAGAAGTGGTTTCAGAGACAGAAGCAGGCTGACAGCTCTGAGCGAAGATGTCTGGTAGATTGGAAATATTCAGCGAGTTGATATTTAATAGTCTTTAAAATGAACCTGAATCTAATTTGACGAGGTCTGAGAGGACTGTGTTATCACACGACGGCAGCAGGTCAGAGGTCGTCTCGGAGCCGACCAGTAATGAGACGTCCAGGAAAAGCCTGCGCGAGACAGACGTCCTGCTGAGACTCAAACCTGGACGTTTTATTCTCAGACAGCAGCTCTTAACAGATGAAAGCTGAGGGAAACTGATGCTCCCGCTGTGTCTTTAATCTGCTGCCGTCCACCTGAAGACTGTTTGAAGCTTCTCTGTGTCTCGGGGTGAGGACACCTTCATGGAGGATTTCCACAGCCCAGTTTCCTTTGAACGGTTCATTCTGGACGGATTACGTCCTCATCTCATTTTTCATGCAACAGACCAGAAACGGTGCAGGCAACATCTGACTTTTATCAGCTGTCACTACAGCGTCTCCCTGACCTGAACCACCGCCTCATCATCTGTGGACGGACAGCCGGTCTCACGTCAAAGCTTGTCAAAGACCAATCAGTCCACCAGAGGACGGCAAACTGGACCGCACATCTACGGTTTAAGACATACAGCAGAGGGA
>JAPZEA010000010.1:25865729-25880078 GCA_029783685.1 Heniochus monoceros
TTTTGGGGGGACTGTTAAGTCTTGATGAGGTAACTGACAGTAGAGAGATGACAGGAAATGAGGAGAGTTCAGGGAACGTTCCGGATCCTCTCTGAAATCCATTTATCTTCAGGTCTGAAATCACAGTCGGGTTCTTTTCAGAGACAATAAGGCCTTTATTTCTAATCCGGAGGGCCTTTGGGGCCCCTGAGGGTCAATCCAGCCTTGATCCTCAGTGAGCCCTGAACTCCAGCCTTGGAGACCCTGTTGTTCACAAACGCACTTACCTTCTCTTTATAGGTTCCCTGTTCTTTCTCCTTCTTTATCCTCTCTTCTTTCTCTGTAATAATAAATAATCAATAATAAATCAATAACATTGACTTTCAGACTCTGACTGTAAATCAGGACACGTGTTTTATGATACTGGTGAAGCTGAAAGATTGACAGCTGATGATGAGCTGGACGTTATTCATTGTGATGGTGATGATGATGATGTTGTGGATGCATTGATGATGAAGAAGAGTCTTTCTGACCTTTCTGCTATTTCAGGTATTCTGCATTCTGCTTCATCCATAGCTCCGTCTTCACCTGAACCTCCTTCTCATTCATGATGTACTGCAGCACACAGAGGAGGACACGACCATGTTCAAGACGAAGACACAACATCCTGGACACACAACCTTTCACAATAAAACCAACCTTTGTTTGTGGTCGTTCCTCCAGATACAACAATGAATAACAGAGAGAAATTAACTGAAGCTGGCAGGTAGGACTGAGCACCTGAGGCGCTCCGGCCTGGATCTGGGTGGGATGATCCGGTGGCTGAATGCGCTGCGGAGTCATCAACGCTGGCTTTCATCTTGTCCTTCATCCTCTTTTCCATCACTGACTGTCCAATTCAAGCCAGACCACAGACCTGGTTTTCCTCACTAGCTTGTTGAGTCTGCTGGCCTCTCCAGCTTTGATGCCACCACCACAGCAAAGAACACACCTCTGGCTCCCACAGACTGGTAGAGGATCTGCAGGAGCCTGTTGGACACACTGAAGGATCAGAGTCTCCCAAGGAAGGACACTCTGCTCTGTCCCTTCCGGAAGAGGGTGTTGGTGTCGTAACACCAGTCCAGTTTACTGCAAGGTACCTGCATGAGTCCACCGTCTCCACTTCCTCTCTGTGGACGACACAGGGACAGGGGGCCTCCTGGTCCTCTGGTAGTCCACCACTAGCTCTTTGGTCTTGCTGTTGTTTTTCATCTTCAGGTGATTGTTGTTACACATTGAGATGAAGATCTCGATCAGTCCTCTGTACTCGTTTTTGCTGATACATCCAACAATGGTGGATTCATCAGAGAAGTATTGGAGGTGGCGGGAACCAGACTTGAAGCAGAAGTAGTTGTGTCGAGTGAAAAGGAATATGCCAGAACAGTTCCTTAAGGTCATCTTGTGTCACAGCCTCAGAGGCACTGCCATCCACCCTGACATACTGAGACCATCGAGTGAGGTGGTCTGTGATCCCGGATGCAGTCTCAGTGTGTTTCCCTTACCAGACAGGGCTGGCTGGTGTTGACAGCTGCGAAGAACATGACTCTCACAGTGCTTCCATACTTCTTCAGGTGTGAGGGGGGCCTGGTGAGTGAGGAAGATTATGGCATCTTCCACTGCGGTGTGTGGCTGGTATGAAAACTGCTGTGGATCCAGAAGCAGTAAGCTGGGTCCTCAGGTGCCACAGAACCAACCTCCCAAGGTCTTCATGATGTGACATAAGAGCCAGGCTTACAGGAAAACTCAGATTCAGGTCCTGACTCAATTTACCAAATATGAAGTTACTGTATTTTGCCTCTGTGGGGCAGAATGGATCAATGCATCAGTGAACCAATGACTGAACTGACCTTATCAATCTCCCGATCATCGATACCGTCCAGATCCAGCTCTCCACCCTCCGACTGCTCATCTGTGAAAACACCAAAAACAGCAGCAGACTAATGAACACGACAGCACCAATCTGAGCACCTGATGATGCAACACAGGTGTCTCTGTTCTTACCGTCTGGGTTCTCTGCTGTCTCTGACTTGTCATTGGTCTGCTGGAAGCCCAAGCTGGCAGCGCTCGGCAACTTTCCCAGGATGACGGCTAGAGGGGCGGCCTGACGCTGAGGCCCCACCTCCTGTTTGCCATCATCTGCTGTCTTGCCTCGTCCCTCCTCCTCCTGAATCACATGACACAGGAAGTCTTGAGTCAGGTGATGGGCGGCGACTCGGAGCTCATCGTCTTCGACCTCCGGCTCCTCAGGGTCAGAGTTTGAGGACAAAACCTCAGTGTCCTCGGGGTCTGAAAGCCAAGAATTAAAGGGTTATTAAATGTTTTTGACATTGAGAGAGGGTCTGACATGAAGCTTTTCCTCAGCTGCCACTGTGGCAGGTAACTTGACATCTCCACCGGCCAATCAGTTTTTTCGTCAGCAGAAGGCTTTAGAAGACTTTATCATGAACAGTGAATCACTGATACCTGACAGTACAAACATGGATGATGTTATGTCACCTTAACTCCTTGAAAATTCTCAACATAAGAATCGTTTAAAAAATAATATTCATCAATATAAGAAAAAACTCGGGATCAGTACAGACCGATTTCTTTGGTGTAGGCAGCGTAGATTCCTCTCAGTTTTGGTCGACTCTTTTCCAGCTCGGTCTCAATCTCGTCTTTGTAGCAGCTGATTTCTCCTTACATGACGAGATGAAGGGATTAGTCCTTAAAACTAATCTCACTAACTCCTTTGATATCCTTTCCTGTGCCCTAAATAATTTGTCAAGTGTCTTTTATTGTGTCCTAAACAATTACAACGATTAGTTTGTAGCAATCAGCCAAAAAAACAGCAGACTGCTCCTTTACTGCACAGCAGAGTGTCCTAGTGCCCTCTGAAGTGTCCCAAAGGATCTCTTCAGTGCCCTCTGAAGTGTCCTGAAGGATCCCTTCAGTGCCCTCTGAAGTATCCTTTAATTTAAATGAAGGAGTTTTGGTCTCTGGTCCTGTTGTCAGGTTGTGTGGACTGCCGTCACTTCCAGCAGGGTCACAGTTACCATCACAGCTGCAGTACAGCGACCTAAACTGGGATTGGCTAAAGCCTTGATGATGATGGTTTTAAACCTCGTCTTACCCAAATTATGAGGTGGCCCGGATATTCTGACCCCAAACACCTGCAGAAATCATCTTTAATTGATTTGTTCTTAGCAAACAGCCACACAGGTATTCTGAGACCACGATTCAATGATTTATTTTACCACCACTGTGGAAAAATCACTGTAATCAATGATGTTGAAGACATTTGGAAACTTTTCAGGTTTGGTTCTCGTGTATTGTGGCTCAACATGGTCCTGTTAGAGGATTCAGACTGAAGGGATGAGACGAAGCTGCCGATGTTACTCCTGAGAGAAATCTGACTTGGACAAAGGCTAGAAAACCACGACCGAGGACGACTGGCTCCATTTCAAGCAACAACACTCCTGTTTCACCTCATTTATCAACTTTTCATTTTATCTGTCTGCAGCGACCGAAAGTCGACATACTTTTTAAAACTTAAAGCTGATTTTAGACCCTTTAGACCCTCTAAACCCTTAAGAACCACCTTTAATCTCACTCTCGCTCAGAATGTGGAACCCTTCCACATTCTCCCTGTTAGAGGGACAGGACCTTGCCTCACTTCACAACCACAGTCCTCTTTCCAACTTCACTGTCCTGTCGAAAGACCTTGAGGGACTGACTGAAGGAGCTCCTGGGTGGTAATGATGTTCTCTCATTGTACCAATCTGGCTTCAGGAAACACCACAGCACCATCACTGCATCCCTAAATGTTATTAATGATGGAACTGAGTCACTGGACCACAAAAAGCCTGCGCTGCTCTTTAATTCAAAGGTCTTCGGTACATCTGACGTGACGGCTCAGTGTTGACCGTGTGAGCAGCTGATTGGCTGGTTAGAAACTCCCTCTCAAGCCCAATGCTCAGTGAACCACTCACCTCTGAACCTGACAGGCCGGAGCTCAGTGGCCTTCATCGGCCTCGTGTGTACTCACTCACTGCTACATATTTATGTATAAATCCATCCTCGGACTGTCGCCCCCCCTGATCTTTGTTGGTATATCTCAGTTGAAGTGACGGCCTCTCGCTGTCTGCAGGTTTGCACTGAAATGGTTGGACGGGCCTTTCTGTTCTTGGCCCTGCAGCCTGGAACCGCTAGTCCACAGATCTGCAGCTCGATAGGGTGATCCCACCGAGGGCGTTTAGACGTGCAGCGAAGGGTTTGGATGGTCTTCCTCCGGTCTATGACTGAGTTACTGCTCTATATTTTGTTTGTGTGTTTTGGATGTACTGCTGCCATCTTGGGCTCCCTTGAAACAATATGAGCAGACTTCCCTTTTTCAATAAAGGTTTAATAATAGTGAAAACAATAATAATGTTGAGTCCTAAATGACCCCTTTAGAGTGAAGGCAGGGTTAGGAACCAACCTTCGACATCGTCCAGCTTCCTGGCCAGCTCCTGTTCCAGCTGCATAAGAAGAGGACAGGAAGGACGACTGGTCAGTGATCATTGGTTAACTGTTGGCAGCCAATCAGAGACAGAGTGATCTACCTGCTGCATCTTGGCTTTGTGCTGTGCGGCGATGAAGGATGGTGGATCACATTCCTGCTCCAAATCTACTCTCATGAACTCATCGATGGTCAGCTGACTGGTGGGCGTGTCCTCAAACTCTGTTAATCTGCAGGGAGGGAGAGAGGATGCTGAGATCTGCTGCCAGAGCCAGACTCAGACTCAGACTCAGAGCCAGAGCCAGAGTCAGACTCAGAGCCAGACCCAGAGTCAGACTCAGAGCCAGAGCCAGAGCCAGAGCCAGACTCAGAGTCAGACTCAGAGCCAGCGCCAGACTCAGAGCCAGAGCCAGCACCAGACTCAGAGCCAGAGCCAGACTCAGAGTCAGACTCAGAGCCAGAGCCAGCACCAGACTCAGAGCCAGCGCCAGACTCAGAGCCAGAGCCAGAGCCAGACTCAGAGTCAGACCCAGAGCGAGAGCCAGACTCAGACCCAGACCCAGAGCCAGACTCAGAGTCAGACCCAGACCCAGAGCCAGACTCAGAGCCAGACCCAGAGCCAGACTTAGAGCCAGAGCCAGACTCAGAGTCAGGCCCAGAGCCAGAGCCAGACTCAGAGCCAGACTCAGAGTCAGAGCCAGACTCAGAGCCAGACTCAGAGCCAGACTCAGAGTCAGAGCCAGACTCAGAGCCAGAGCCAGACTCAGAGCCAGACCCAGAGCCAGACTCAGAGTCAGAGCCAGAGCCAGAGCCAGACCCAGACTCAGAGCCAGAGCCAGAGTCAGAGCCAGAGCCAGAGTCAGAGCTAGACTCAGAGCCAGACTCAGAGCCAGACCCAGAGCCAGAGCCAGCGCCAGAGCCAGACTGAATGACTCTACTGTTTTCACCACACAGTGAATGATGCTCTGAATAACAACTGACCTCTCAAATAATCTGCTGTCATTTAATGTGATCTGTGTGAATGTAATCAACTGCACTCTACTGAGATGTACTGGTGTTAAATGCAGTCTTCTTCGTCTCCTGTAATACACCGATGGTGATCTGCTGTGATCTGCTGTGATGGACCAGAACTCTCACCTCTTCCTCAGAGTGGTCTGGCAGACCTTCACCACACCGATCACATCCTTCACCGTACGACGAAACTTATGCATCCGAGCTGCTACCAGGAGAGCTGAGGAGAGGAGGAGGAGGAAGAGGAGGAGGAGAGAGAGGGAGGAGGAGGAGGAGGAGAGACAGAGAGAGAGAGGAGGAGGAGGAGAGACAGAAAGAGAGGAGGAGGAGGATAGACAGAGAGAGGGGAAGAGGAGGAGGAGGAGAGACAGAGAGAGAGGGGAGGAGGAGAGACAGAGAGAGAAGGAGGAGGAGACAGAGAAAGAGGGGAGGAGGAGGAAGAGGAGGAGAGACAGAGAGAGAGAGGAGGAGGAGAGACAGAGAGAGAGGAGGAGGACAGACAGAGAAAGAGGGGAGGAGGAGGAGGAGGAGAGAAAGAGAGAGAGAGAGAGGAGAGACAGAGAGAGAGGGGAGGAGGAGGAGGAAGAGGAGGAGAGACAGAGAGAGAGGGGAGGAGGAGGAAGAGGAGGAGAGACAGAGAGAGAGAGGAGGAGGAGAGACAGAGAGAGAGGGGAGGAGGAGGAGAAGAAGAGGGAGAGCAGAAAGGTAAATACACTGTTGTTGATGTCAGTTGTTTCCATGGTAACAGTAGTCACACCTGCTCCACAGAGGCCGGAGGGTCGGCGTCCTGTGTGCATCCAGTCCCTCTTCATCCTCTGAACGAGACGAAGAGCCGTCATGGAAACCTCGTGAGTCTTCACACCGAACTCCAACATGTGAGCAAACCGAGGGATGTACAGGCAAGGATCTGAGGAGGAGCAGAGGAGGTGAGGAGGAGCGAGGGGAGGAGAGAGGAGGAGGAGATGACATGAGGAGGAGAATGAGGAGGGGAGAGGAGGAGGAGACGACATAAGGAGGAGAGAGAGGAGAGGACATGAGGAGGAGAGAGAGGAGGAGGAGAGGACATGAGGAGGAGAGAGGAGGGGAGAGGAGGAGGAGAGGACATGAGGAGGAGAGAGAGGGGAGGGGAGAGGAGGATAGGACATGAGGAGGAGAGAGAGGAGGGGAGAGGAGGAGGAGAGGACATGAGGAGGAGAGAGGAGGTGCGGAGAGAGGAGAGGAAGAGAGAAGAGGTGAGGAAGAGCAAAGGACATGAGGAGAGAGAGGACATGAGGAGGAGAGAGGAGAAGGAGAGAGGACATGAGGAGGAGAGAGGAGGATATTGAGAAAAGTTCTGTTTTGTTGAACACGTGGTCACATGACGTTGACATGCCCTTTGACCCTGCCTGTGGAGATAAAACTGAATATCTTTCCCGCGCTCTGTCGCCATCTTGCGGAGCAGCTCGGTGAAGGCGGATGTAGCAGCAGTCTGATCTAAAATGGCGTCCGGAGGAAAACAGAGATGCGGCGGGTGGACTGTGTTTACTGATAACGGCAGAACGAACCGAGTCTGACAGGTAACACACACACACACACACACGTGCGCGCTGATGGTCGGGGTGTGTGTGTGTGTGTCGGTGCGGTGTAATGCGACAACATGACTGACGTTCGCGTTAGCGGACTGAGCGGCGTCTGTCAGGTAGAACTGAACGGATGATTATCGATTATTGATGACGAAACGTGCCTCTGCCGGTAGAAGCGGTGTTACAGTGCGGCCTGATTAGAATCCAGTATCGATCCGGTAGCTGTGGAGTGATCTGATGCTGCCGTATCAGCCTCAGTGTCACCTGAACCACCGACTGCTAACGGAGGATCTGAACCAGCAGGTAACGTTAGCAGCGGGGGGAGCTAGCTGGACAGACAGTGGACCTTCAGACCGGTCTCCATTTATTCTCTGTGTCCATTCCAAAACAGCAGCAGGTTTCAATTTACCTGTGTGACACCTGAACACCTGCTGCTGACAGATGAACCAATAAAAAGAGCTGAGCTGAACGTTGGCTCAAAGGTGGTTGAGGGGACAGTCTGGACACTTCCTGTCTCCTGTAAAGTCCAGCTCACTTTGACACATCAGGTGAAAAAGGTCGGTCTTCGCTGATCTGAGTGAAGGCCCTCAGCCTGACCACCGAGGGCCCCTCTACAGGAAACGAAACTCAGACTCCAGAGGAGACTGCCGCGCCCCCCTTTGGGTGTCCCAGAACCGGGACTGGGCTGACGGTCGAGGTCAGGGGTCATTCAGGTGACAGGAAACACACCTACAGGGTTAGAACACACCTGGTGGCACCTGGAGTCTCAGTGTGTCCTTTATCCTGGACGAGGCCACCTCCAGGTCCAAAGGTCAGGGTCAGAGTTCACCTCATGTTTGTTGTCTGTGTCCACTTGTCCAATTTTGGACAAAGACGACCAGAAAGGCGGTCGACCTTCAGAAAAGTGAAAAATCCTTTGCTTTTTCTGACTGAAATCAATAATGTTTTTACTCTGACAGAGCTGCTGCCGTTAGTCCATTGATTAGTCCATTGACAGAAAATTAACTGACAACTGTTTTGATAATCAATGATTGTTTCAGTCATTTTTCATCTGAAATATTCTGTTTTTATATTCCAGATTTCTAGTGCTTTTATTTTGAAACGTCCTCTGTGTGTTTCACAGTGGGGTGTGAAACCAGTGTGAAGCCAGTATAAAGTGTTTTTTCTTCCACTTCAGCTGTGCTTCAGATTACCTGTGAACTCGTCACTTTTGATAATCGATCAGTCATTCCAGTTATTTTTCCAAACAGCTTCCAGCTTCTCAGATGTGATTTATTTAGTTTTTCTCCTCTTTAAATGTATTTTGGGGTTTTTGGATGTGTGGAAACATTCTTTTCTGTTCTGGCTGGATGATTACGGTGAGTATCTGCTGAACGTGCTGGATGTTATTTGAATAATCTGGATTATATTAACCTCCGACTCTCCGACAGGAAGCAGTCGTCATGCTGTGAGCTTGTGATCAGGAGGAGGAGGAAGGAGGAGGAGATGGCGGCTGAACTTTTCTCCACCAGCCTCCCTCACAGTAACGAGGCGGAGGTGAAGAAGAGTTTCATCCAGCCGAGCGACCCGGAGCCGCTGGCCAGAAACCACGACGATGGCAGCGGCGGCGACGACGGAGGAACTGTTCAACCGAACATCGGCGACGACAGAGAAGAGAGAGACGGCTGGCAGGAGACACAGCCCACACTCAGAGAGAGGTCAGCACAGTACTCTGCTCTCATTGGATAGCAGGAACAAACACTCTGCTCTCATTGGACAGTAGGAAAACACTGACTCCTCAGTACTCATTCGGTCAAATATCACTGTTTTATAGAGCGAAAGCGTTCTGCTGATGGAGAGAAACATAAAACATTTTTTTTTCGTTTTCACGGAGGTCAATAAGACTCTATCATACAGGTTTATAATTTCTTCATAATTTCCTGGAAAGTTTCCTGAAATCTCACTAAAACACACTCAGTGTTCAGCTGATACTTTCATCATCTTCAGTCCCAACAGATCAGTTTCCCACAATAACTGCAGAATTAGTGAATATTTATTTGGGTTTTAAAGATGTTCCTCTTGAAATATTTCTGTTTTTGCTGCAGAAACGCTCTGATGTTCAACAACGAGCAGATGGCTGATGTTCACTTCATCGTCGGCCCTCCAGGAGACACTCAGAGAGTTCCTGCTCATAAGGTATAAAGTTCTGGGTCTGCATCAAACCTGGAACCACCTGTTCTGACCTGGACGGTGTCACCTGTGTGTCCACTTGCTTTTGTGTATCCTCTGGTTCAGACTTCTGATTGGTTCCCCGTCCTTGTGTTGCAGTACGTCCTGGCGGTGGGCAGCTCGGTGTTTGGAGCCATGTTTTATGGAGATCTAGCTGAGGGACAATCTGAGATCCACATCCCTGACGTGGAGCCGGCCGCTTTCCTCATTCTGTTAAAGTGAGTCCAGTCTGGAGACAACGACCCACCTCGAGTTACCTGAGTGGTATGAAGAAATGTTTGAGCAAGGGACAGGGTTCTAGGTGGGGGTCCTGGCCCGTTATGGAGTTCCAGTGTACATTAAGGGTTCTTTTGGTCCGTTGGTCCTCGATGGGATCTCAGGGGCTGAAGGGATCAAAGGCTGAACTATCAGACCACAGAATGTGTTTATCTGTGCGGAAGTTCCCAGACTTCCTCACAGTCATTTGAATGTCTTCGGTCTGTACAAATTGTCTAGCAGACCACGTAGTGACTATACCATGTACATTGATCTTTATGTTGTCCCTCAGGTCCGTGACGTGTCCTAAAGCTGCTGTGTCCTCTGTCTCAGGTACATGTACAGTGATGAGATCGAGCTGGAGGCCGACACCGTGCTTGCCACGCTCTATGCTGCTAAGAAGTACATCGTACCTGCTCTGGCGAAGGCCTGCGTCACCTTCCTCGAGACGAGTCTGGAAGCTAAGAACGCCTGCGTCCTGCTGTCTCAGAGCCGGCTGTTCGAGGAGCCGGAGCTGACGCAGCGCTGCTGGGAGGTGATCGACGCTCAGGCGGAACTCGCTTTGCAATCTGAAGGCTTCTGCGAGATCGACCTGCCCACGCTGGAGATCATCCTGCACAGAGAATCGCTCAACATCCGTGAAGTCCTGATCTTCCAGGCGGCGCTGAGTTGGGCGGCGGCTGAGTGTCAACGTCGGGGCCTGGTGGTAACCCCCAGGAACCGGCGGATGGTGTTGGGTAAGGCTCTGTACCTGGTCCGAATCCCCTCCATGACACTACAGGAGTTTGCAGATGGGGCGGCGCAGTCTGACGTCCTGACACTGAAAGAGACTCGTGATGTCTTCCTGTGGTTCACTGCCTCCAACAAACCCAGACTTGAGTTCCCTCTGGTGAAGCGGGCTGGCCTGGCACCGCAGAGATGCCACCGCTTCCAGTCCTCAGCCTACCGTAGCAACCAATGGCGCTACAGGGGGCGCTGTGACAGCATCCAGTTCGCAGTGGACCGGCGGATCTTCATGGCCGGACTCTGTCTCTATGGGTCGAGTGGCGGTAAGGCTGAGTACAGCGTGAAGATTGAACTGAAGAGGCAAGGAACTGTTATGGCCCAGAACCTCACCAAATTCCTGTCGGACGGATCGAGCAGCACCTTCCCCGTGTGGTTTGAACACCCGGTCCAGGTGGAGCAGGACACGTTCTACACAGCCAGCGCTGTCCTGGATGGAAACGAGCTGAGTTACTTTGGCCAGGAGGGGATGACCGAGGTGCAGTGTGGCAAAGTGACCTTCCAGTTCCAGTGTTCATCGGACAGTACCAACGGAACTGGTGTGCAGGGGGGGCAGATCCCTGAACTGGTCTTCTACTGTTGAACCAGAACCTGACAGGCTTGAGGACTATAATCGGTCAGAGTTTAGTCTGAGTGAGCGATGAGCTCCGAAGACAGCGACTCCAATTCTGACAGACTGCTGCATTGAACTGGAAGCCGATTGGCTGTTTTAGTAGGACTGCAAGCTGATTGGTTTGTCTGTGCTACTGAAAGACTAATGACTGAGCATTAAAGTTGAAGTGACTGAAACTAAAACTGCATCGCTGCTTTCTGTTTGATGTTGTAGTTTCCTCCAGCTGCCACTAGATGTGAGTAAAGAGCAGGATTTCACTACCTGAGCCTTTAAAGCCAGTAAATGCACTTTGAAAAGCTTCTTCTTCTGAACTCTCTTTAATGTGTGACAGTTAAAGTTCAGTTTTACAGTATATAAAGTGAAGTTCTCACCGATGGCAGGCGCATTGATGCAGAGTTCACGAGCCAACAGCAGGAAGGTTTTTCCCAGGATGTAAACATTCACCTGAACACGAGAAAGTAAAAGTTAAAACAGCGTCTCGTCCACAGAGGCCTCGTCCACACGGACACGGGTCTGTTTGTCCACACGGACACGGGTCTGTTTGTCCACACACATGCAGATTTAGGTCACTGAAAATGGAGCTTTTGTGAAACTCCTGAGTTGAAGACATTCAGGAAGTCTTTGCGGTTGCCTTTATCTGCTTTGTATACACGAGGACATTTTGTCCGCTGGTGGACGTGGTCAAAGCAGTGCTGGTGCTCATGACCATGCTGACAGGACTTTTTAACATGTTTACATCTAAATGTGCAGTTACTCTTCCACCACACTGAGGAGCAGAATCTGCTGACGGTGCTGGTTTCAGACGAGAGCTGTCGTACGACTTGTAATTTATGTATTAATATTAGTTATACTACCATTATCATTAGATCCAGAGTGTTGTATCATGTACGTATACTCTCCGCTACTGATATGTACATATATCACATACATAAATATATCACATGTATATATAATATATAATATATATCATATACATATACTTCATATAGCTACAAGTCTATTAGAGCTGTCAGTACTACTGTGATTCATCTCTCTCCCCTCTTCCCCTCTCTCCCCCCTCCTCTCTCCCTCCCTCTCTCTCTCCGCCCCCCCATCTCTCTCTCTCCCCCCTCCCCTCCCTCTCTCTCTCTCCCCCTCTGTCCCCCCCCCCTCCACAGTCTCCAGGTGTTTGCTCCTGAGGGATTTGTTGGTCTGTAGCTGCTCAATATGTAAAGTGTCCTGAGACGACTGCGGTTGTGATTTAGCGCTATCTAAATAAAGTTGAATAGAACTGAACAGCCTACAGACAGTGTTTTTCAGGCTTCGGATTGGCCAGCGTGGTTTTATGCTTCAGGGTTCCGGTTTTATTGCAGCCTGTTGCTTTCGAGCTCTTGACGGTGCTTCAGTTGTATTATTGCGTGTTCATGTGGACGGAGATCTTTTTAAAACCCGTGTGCGTGTAGACGGCATCAGAATCTATTCAGCCTCCTGAGACTGTACTAAGGGAGCAGGTCTCTGCTGGTCTGAGGTCAGTTGTACCTGCAGCAGGTCACTCAGGTCCAGCAACATGTCTGAAACATAGTTCAGGGAAACTAGCCACACTTCTGGAGCTCAAAGGTTCGTGAGGTCCAGACTGACAACAGGATTAAGACAAAACCACAGGCACAGTATGTCAGCGCGTCACTGGTTGCTAGGATACGTGGTGTCCCCTCGGTGCGACACACCAGGTAGAGACACGCGGCGATGACGTGCTCCGTCTTGCGTCCTCGTGTGAGGTGTTTACTGACGACCATCTTGAAGAAATTGAAGGCCGTGTCCAAACAGTGCTGGTTCAGCTGCAGCTGACTGCCCAGCTGCTGGATCTGACGCTTACCTGCAGACACACAGCTCGTTAGTTCAGGTTGTCCATCAGGTGAACACTGAAGAGGAACATGTGTGGAAAAACACTGGATCACAGCCATCATGTGTCATGCACGTGTCCACTGTGGACTTCTGTAGATCAGAATCTGAGACTGATTCACCTGAACTGTGCTGATACACAGAACTGATCTGACATCAGTGTAAACCTGTCTGTGTGGAACTGATCTGGGATCAGTGTAAACCTGATTGAGTGAATTACTTTGTGATGAAGAAACTGTATTCAATGTGAATCAGACTCGTGATCCCTACTGATGATGATGGTGATGATGATGATGATGATGATGATGATGATGAAGATACTCACCACCCTGCAGGGTCTGGGCTCTGGACTCTTTCCCAACACTGGTGTGAAAACCAGAACCAAGAAGAGGAGCTTTAACTGGACCTGCACAGACAGACAGAGACAGATTTGAAATGAAAGAGTCTTTCCATCTTATGAGATCATGAATGTGTCTCAGCTGTTCAGACACATTCAGGATGTGTCTCAGGAGGACGGAGAAGAGACTCAATACTGATCTGTGTAACATGTCTGCTGTGAGGCGTCCTGGTGTCTGGTGGTTTCAGGTGCTGACCTTAAACCACAACATCCCTGACTGGAGTCTGGTTGGACCTTTGTTGCATGTCTTTCTTCACCCATGTCCTAATGTCTCCACCGTCAACTTTCAAATACAAATATAAAAATACAAAGTCACCGACTGACAACTGACAACTGTGTCACTTCCTGTTAGCACATTAATACAGACAGACAGACAGACAGACAGACAGGAGGTCTGGATGGATTGTGGTCTGGACAGCCCTCAGCTGTCTCTCAAATGCTTCAGCTTGTGTTTAATTGTGTTTAATGTCCCAACAGTTGACCTGTGGACCTGCTGACCCCTGACCTGTGGGCCTGCTGACCCCTAACCTGTGGACCTGCTGACCCCTTACCTGCTGATCTGACCTGTGGACCTGTTGACCCTTGACCTGTGGACCTGCTGACCCCTGACCTGTGGACCTGTGGACCCGTGGACCTGCTGACAACCTCCAGCTGTAATCAACCTCAATCAGCGTCAGCTTTGACTGGCTCCTCTGTTATCGTGACAACCAGATAATCAGCTCACCTGGCTGCAGAGGGGAAGCTTTTCCTCCACAGAGGAGACAGACCCACTTTCTTCAGCTTCAACATGAAAACTGCTGCTTTCATCATTGTGTGAGTACAACTAATCTCACCTGGACAGGTAACAGAGCGGCTCACCTGAACAGGTAAAAACTGAACCATGCTGATTTTCTTCCAGACTCATCTTTATCTGCTGCGAGTTCACAGAAAAAACAACAACTGAAGGTCAAGTGGAAGGTAAACTGGTTTTACTGGTTTTTTTTTTTTTTTACAGGGTCTGTACTGGTGGTTTTACTGGGCCTTTACTGGTGGATTTACTGGGTCTTTACTGGTGGATTTACTGGTGGATTTACTGGGTCTTTACTGGTGAATTTACTGGGCCTTTACTGGTGGATGTTTCTGAAAATGACTGCATGAAAAAAGG
>JAPZEA010000011.1:1075273-1087915 GCA_029783685.1 Heniochus monoceros
CACAAGAGAGGAAGGCTGCAGAGGGATGGAGAGCTGATTAAAGGGAAACACTGACAGAGAAGGAGGAGAAAGAAGAGAATGGCACGGCATAGATGGGGACTTCAAAAAAAAAAGTGCAAAGCAAACTGTACAGGTCCCACTGGCAGGACTGAACCACTCATGGTCTATATTTCGACAGCCTCTTTCTTTTTAGGGGTGGACTTAAGGTTGAGGTATTCCCCAGCCTTTTTCAAAAAAAAAAATGCACTAGTTAGTCTCAGTAATTCACATCATTCTCACTCATTCACCTCAATCATCATTCTAGGTGTCATTCTCTTTTGAACTCTTTTGGTTTTATTATGTTTTATATCATTCCAAGCATGCGAAGACATATTGCATACATAAGAGTAGTGTGTGCACAAAAACACAAAAAGTCCTTACCAATTCTGTATTGATTCAGTAAGGTACAGCACATTTTGTTTATCAACACAGGGCCCATATTGTACAGCATGTGTGGAACCCTAGCACAATGTGATATTACTGATAGGGAAGATGGTCAAAACTATGACAATAATTAATAAATTGGAATAAATTGGAATGCTTCTTTAAAGCTATTTTATCAGTCGATGTGTTGTGTGTCTGGAAATGCTAATATTAATTAGTTTTACCTAGTCAGCCTGAAGACATTTCAGTGACATCATTATGTAGGTACCTTCAGCCCTCCTGTATGTTTTATACGCGAGCCTTTCTCCTTTGCATTCAACGCAGAGACAGATGCGGACGGAGAAGTGAAGTGTAGAGGTAAACAACTGAATTTTCTTCCCCTCAGTCTTTCCACTTCACTGTTTAACCCTGCTTCTGTCTCACACTATCTATCCACATTCAGTCAATCCTGACAGCACAGCAGGACAGAGCATACAGTTGTTCTGCGGTGGATATTTGTTGGTATATAATCAGCAGCAGCATCACACACACAGACCCCCACCCCTCACCCACCCAACGTTCACAGAAACCCAGCAAACCGCGATGATTCGACCAGCTCCCCCATCCCAAAGCTATCGCCTCACTGAACACTTTCACACAGACAGAGAGAAAGGGAGAGAAGGTGAGGTAGATGTGTGTGTGTGTGTGTGTGTGTGTGTGTGTGTGTGTGTTGGAGGGGAGGGAACATTCCAGAGAAGGTAGACAAAAAGAGAAAGAGAGAGGGACAGACATCATTGTAATGACTGCATGCAACTCGATACTCTTGCATACTGAATATTCCCCTAGAGGGCTTTTTCCATTACCCCAGAATGGTGGAGTCGTTTAGCTGATACAGCCCAGCTTTTCCACTCTTTCTTTCTTTCTTTTTTCACTCCCTCCCTCCCTCTTCCTTGCTGTTTTTTTTCACAGACACATTGTGCAAATGTAACCTTTTGCAAGCCCCAACTCCCCCTACTCCCCATCCCCAGGAAGTTGGATAGCCACTTTGCTGCCAAGAAATATGAAAAACTGGCAGGCTGCCCGTTTCATCTGCAAACACACAGCGGAAAAGGGAGGGAGGATGGAAGCAGCAGGAGAGAAGGGAGGCAGGGAGGGAGGGAGGGAGTGGAGGTGACACAGAGGAGAAGGAAATGCTGCTGCTGTGCTTGCCATGAGGAAGAAAAAAAAAAAGAATCAAAAGCAGAGCAGAGAAAAAGAGAGCTGCAGAGAGATAAGGATGAATTTTACTTGCATGAAAAGGGGCCACATTACTGACTGGAGATAAATCATGTGGAACATTTTCTTAGCAGCAGCAAACACCACACAGCCACTGATGAGCAGACTGAGCTGGGTTAACACATTAGCATGCGCACATACCGCACGCACGCAACCAAATCCTGCTCTGCATGCTACGTGGAGACACATGCACATACATACACATGCAGATACTTTAGAGGAAAATTCTGGCGTTTTTCAATGTGTGTCTTATTCCCATTATTGTATCCATTCTATGGGTCATGCTAACTTTGCAGTAGCATTTACAGTCCATTGTAGAGATAAGGGACATACAGAAAAACTATTATTGTATATAGCAGTCAAACAAAGAAATTAGCCATCCGTATTAACTATTGAAGCTAACTGCATAGGGAACTGCTTTCCTCTTAACCTGCTGCTCTTTTCCACTGAGAATATAATGACATTTGTCAGGACAGGTAATGCCAAAATATTTTTGGTGGTGAAAATCGAAAATGGCCATAAGTGAATAATTAGTCTATCATCACCTGAGCTAAAAAGAATCACTAACTTTGTACCACTTGTGTGACTGAACAGTATTCTGCTCCTATCCGGTCAATAAGCGAAAATAAAAGTAGGCCTCCCCCTCGTCTTCCTCCAACTAACACTACACAATGCAGAATCAAGGGATTGCTCAACCAGACAGTTTCAGTGGTGTCTGGCACAGCTCAGTTACAGCACATCAAGTTACACTTGCATAGCAAGCATGTGCACTCGGTCAGATAAGGAAAATGTCCATCTCCACAGGCATCTCTGGGGTTCTTATGTGAACCAAGTTCTTCCAGTCACTGCTGTGATACATGGATGGAGTCCTACTCCAGTATCTGTCACTGTATAGATGTGTTCTGTGGTAATTTTTATGTCGACTGTTAAACTAACTGCAAAAAAATTTGCATCCAGTCTGCATAATGGATGAAGAGGAGACTGCAATTACAGTTTTGATGGTATCAGAAATTGTGTCACAGTCCAAGAAGCTGCTCCTAACTTTATCCTTTCCAAGCCCCAGCAGATCATAGCAGTCCATTGGAACACCAATCTTTCTACATGCCTACTGTAACCACATTTACCTACTTCTGTCAGCAGCTGCATTCCCCACCAGTTCCTTAATGGTGCAATTATTTACCTGTAATTGATGCAGTGTTTAGCAGGTCAGCCTGTACACATTCCGTAATTACCAACATGGAAAATGTGTCCAGAGAGTTTCCACAAATGTAAAACTTTACTCACTGCCGTAATGGCTGAGATGTGGAGATAGGACAAGTGCTTGCACCATCAGTTTTGAACATGACCCCAGTTTAAAGTCTGTGCATATAAGTATGCAAGTTAGAGACTAGCTGGTGAACACAGTGTGGCATTTAGCCAGTAAAAAGTGAGATATTTCCCTCAGGAGTTGGTAGAGACCAAAAACAGAGCTAAAAGTCAGTGATTGGATTTACAGTCATCATGTGGACACGAACATGACTCTAAATCAATGAAAATGTTGGTCTGTGTCTGCTGGATGTGTGAATAGGCAATTGTTCACCATATCAACTTAAAAGCTGATGATACATCAGTGTTGTTTTCACAACTTCTTTCCAGTGTCCACAAGTGGCCAAAAAACAAAAAAAAATGTGCAAAAAAAGAAAAAGTTATTGCACTTTTAACTAAAAAGGATTTTTAATTACGTTAATAATGAAAGTGGAATTAGCAGATTTTATTTGTGCCTTTTTCTTTAAGTTATATTTGAATTTTATTTGAACCTCAGCATCTCCTTTTCTTGGACTTGAAAATATTATTTATCAAAGGAAAGTGGATATTGCAATTCCACAACACACAACAGGGACATTCTCAAGCAACTGTCTCTCCAATTAATAATATATTTAATATAAAGAATTGGTTTGGTACCAATTTTTATCTAAATGTAGTGCTGGATTATTTAAAAAAATGTTTAACTCATTTTGGTTACATTTGTTAAAGCTTGTTCAATTGCTCAGGCATTCCGTGACATCTGTCCTGGACCTCATGACAGATTCTGCCAAGGGGAAGTGCTGAGAAGGTAGTAAGAAAGGTTTTTCTGACTGTTTGGATAGACCCTGGTTCTTCCATGGAACATCTGTGTGATGTGTCTTCCTGCAAGCTCTTCCTGTGGTTTTGACGTCTCCAAGTGATGCTCTTCCTGTCTGTTGCCTGGCAACAGAAGGGAAAAAATAGATGAGGTGATGAGTGAAGGTGAGCCCGAGGGAGATAGAGAAGAGGAAAGAGAAAGGGAAGAAATGGTGGGGAGTAAAGCATTGGTTGTTATTTTCTTCTTGGCAAGCCTTGGCAGATTGTTCTATTTCTGTTCTCTAACATTCCTTGAAATCAAAAGACAAAAAGTGATGTGATGTGGTGCTGAGTGCAAGATGATCAGTGGTGAATACATATCAGAATGTGGATTTTGTGTCACATTTAATACTTTTGGCAATAATGTTTCCACCACGGTGTATAAAATAAGGTTTTATCAGTTTCTTGTGTCTTTAGTTTGCCTTTCTTAAACTGACAGATTACCCTTTGATGCCACAAATACACATATGTGATACATGTACTGTACTATATGTTTGCACACATGAACCTATATGTGCAGAAACAATAATATTAGTTAACAGTCTCTCACTCTTCTCTCTTCTCCCTAGCCTCCTTACACTAATTTCCTTTGATTTTGGATAAATTATGGGTTTTGTGCTTTTCCATTCCATTCCAGCTAGCATTTTTCCATTACTGCCAACAAAATTAATTCACAATGCATTTTTCAAATTGTCACTGTTCTCACAATTTATTATGGCCCCCCGTCACCCTCAGTCCCAGCACACTGTTAGACACGTGGTCTCAGAGAATAATACTAAAACAGTAACTACTAACTTCATGATACTGAAAATTGCATCAAATGTACAGATCTTCATAATACCTACAAATGGTTAAAGTACACTTTTACAAATATTTTTCATGTTCTCGTGAAGGATCCCTGTGGCGTACTATGCCGACCCTTAAATTCACCTATGCTTCTGGCCAGTGCTATGTACAGATATGCTTCACTGTTCCCCTGCTCATTTTGAAGCCTAATAAACTTGTAGTCATGACCAGATTACTGTGTTAGGTGGAATACATCTATACTGGCACATTATCTGACAGCTGAGTTTTCTGTGCAGCAATCTGCAATTTAGTTAAACATTATATTTATTTAGGAATATGCACCATGAGACCATGATAAAGCCTTAAAACTAGATTTTAGCACAGGGCCCCACATAGATTAGGCAGTGATGCAAAACATGTTTTTGCTGATAGTGGTGATATATTTGTACTTAATTAAGCCATTAGTTGACAATTTACAGCTGAAGCCTCAGGTCAGTCTCAATAATAATGAATGCACAAAGAAGGATTTACAAATGCATTTCGACTCCACATAAATATTTTTCAATGTACACAAAAAATTGTTATTGTATATGAATGTAAAACAAATCTGCATATAAAAAATAAGGTTCACATATGTATTTCTGATGCACACACAAAAACCCCTGACCTTGTCATCACAAACTGTCTCAATATCTTTACAACCATCAAGGACTTGGTCTTGTCATGGAGTAACGTTAGCATACAAGCCAGTGTTGCAACACAATGGGAGAAAACTGACACAATGATTTTTTTTTTCTACAAAGAAAAGAATAAGCAGATTTTTTAAGGGAGTCTTGGGACTTTGTTGACAACGGATCAAATTGCAGTTACTGTTTTAGTAAATTTTTACAATTTTACTGTCCTTCCTTCTTTCAGAAAATAGTATAAAAAGAGAAATCGGTTGAAACAAATGTGTCAACAAATAGCTGCTTGGCAAAACACACCTTAGACACTGAGGAATCTACACACCATTACAGCAACATGCCGGGACAAATAAGAGACAATATTTTTCACACAAATAAAGGAATAACTTACTGTAATATATTGAATTTCCTACGACAGTGATGGTACCTAGAGGGCATCAGTACATATACTGGGACACATGAGATTAGTGTGTGTTCTCCTGTGTTGACACCCTGTTCAGAGTGTTGCAGAGCAGTCATTAAAATGCCTCTGTGAGTGTCCTCCTTCATGTTACATGTCAAAGCAGACATTACATGTCCTCCTATGGAAGAGGGTTACACTTCTAAACTATGGAAACGGTAGAAACACTAAGGAAACAACTGCTACAAGATGACACCCTCAACAATAGAACCAAACTCAGCCCAGACCATATTTGCAAACTGCTGGACCTCTGTCTGAACACCACTTACTTTCAGTACAATTGGAGGTTTTACAGACAAAACCATGACCATGCCATGGATTCACCAGTCTCTACCAGTATCTCTTGTGACTGTGCCTGGACTGAGGACAGGAGCCTCCACATTGGAGTACACAGGGACACTCATTTGAGGACTACAACATACATACTTTAGACAGGGATGACAGATGATTTGAAAGACGGGTGAAGGAGGCTATTTACATAAAATAGGGAACCATCCCTCAGCAGAGGAGGAGGTCTACAAACACCACTTATCCCCCATCTACAATTTTTCACAGTTGGCTTCATGTGACAACCTTAATGACTGTCACACAGCCTGCCACACCCAAGTGGTTTCAACAACCATGATAACGACCCCACAGAGGTTTAACACCTGGGACTTCCCAACAGCCACTTAGAACTGAAGAAGCCTCTTGGATGACAGGTGAGATGTTTTCAAGTTTCTACAACCAAGTCCAGTTGCCCCAAATTCAACTCTCCTTGGATAACCATGACCTGATTTTCATGCTTCAGGCCAGCCACCAAGCTACACAGAGAGGACAGGGAGGTCTAGGTCTGCTTGCTCATGTATACAATAGGCAGTGAAACTGAAAAGATATTCAGTCTCATTCTAGTTTGTACAGGAGGAACATAAGAAAGGCTGCAACACTGTTTTGAGGAAATTTGATGACTACATAATTCAGCAGCAGAATCTAATACATGAAAGGACATGCTTTTATCAGAGGAGCCAGCTGCCCAGTGAGAAAGCAGAAGCTTACATAAGGGCTCTGCACAAGCTGGGGGAGAACTTTGAGTTTAATAACAAAAGGGATGAGCACATCCGTGATAGACTAGTCATAGGCATGAAAGATAAGAGACTGTCTCAGAGGTTCCAGCTCACTGCAGACTTGACGCTAGCACAAATTTTCCAGCAAGCGCTCCATTCTAAGGAGGATGCTAAACAAATTAACCTCCAGTCCAAACCATCACAGCTGCAGCTGGCAGATGTTAACATCAGGAGATAGCGAACACAGGAAAGGAGAAGGCACAAGAAGCAACAACTGTCCAGAACTGTGGATTGTGTGGCACCCAGCCCTGGGGCACAAGTGTCATTTCAAAATACGGAAGGAGGAGAAGGAGAACCTTTAAGATGGATACAGGGACAAATGTGACTGTCATAAGTGAAAAGACATTCCTAACACTCCGTAAAGCCTATAGGCTGGGTCCTGCAGATATACCCTTTGTTGGCCCAGGGGGCAAACTCAGATGCATAGGCTGGCTTAGCGCTAATACTGTCTACAGAGTCATTTCCCATTGTATGTGATTAAATAAAACCACAGTAGTTTTCTCAGTCGCCCAAAAGCATTTCAAATTGGTCTAGTGAAGAGAGTGGAGCATGGCAGCACTGTATGTATGCAGTCTGCCAACTCTCATTTGTAACAATAAGCACACCAGAAATCTTCCCCCTTACAGAGGCTGGAAGGAACAACAGTCTATATGGATGATATCCTAGTATATGGAGAAACTGAAGAGATTCATAATAGGAGCAGGTACTTGGAATGATCAAGGCAGCTGACCTCAAATTGAACAGAGCTAAATGTAAGTCCAAAGAGCTGCATTTACTTCCTGGGACACATCACCTGTGAGAGTGGCGTAAGATCTTACCCAGAGAAAGTGGCTGGTTTAAAAAATCCCCACAATCTCAAAATGTATCAGAGCCAAATTCATCCCAGAGCTCTCTATAGCGGGACAACCCCTCTTTGAACTACTGATGGTGAGACTGAAATGGCTGTGAGGACCTGCTCAGCAAACTGCCTTCCAGAGACAGAGCTTGTAAAATCTGCCTTTGCATCTGCACTACACACTAATCTCCTTCTGTGATCCTACCAGGCCCACTGTGAAGTTGGCTGACGCTAGCAGTTATGGGCTCAGAGGGGTAATGCTGCTGCAGCATGGCAAGGACTGGAAACCTGTGGCCTACTACTCCAGGAGACTCATGGCTGCAGAGACCAGGTATGCTCAAATAGAGAAAGAATACCTGGCTAGTGTTTAGGCATGTGAACACCTTGAGAAATACCTGTTTGGACTTGAAAGCTTCAAACTGGGCTGCTGATTAGACTCATACACTTAAATGCAGAGGCTGTGTGTGCAACTGGAAAGACATTAGCAGCTGCTGATGCTCTCTCCAGGGTCCCAGTGCAAAGTTTTGGTGATGAGGTCCATCGATGATGTGGCTGCACATATAGACTCGGTCCTGAGCAACATCCCAGCAACACCACAGAGGATGCAAGAGATCAAAGAATGCACAGCCAAAGACCCCCAGCTCCATGTAGTGAGGCCAGTCGTCCTGTCAAGTTGGCCAGCTTATGAAAGGAAAATACCTGAAGCAGTCAGGGACTTCTTCAAGGTGAGAGGAGAGCTGACAATTAGATGATTTAGTGGTGAGAACAGAGATAGTAGAAAGGATTCACGGTGGTCACCAAGGGTGAAATTCAGTAGGAGAGCCGAACAGTAAGTGTGGTGGCCCAGAATTTCACAGGACATCGTGGTGAACGTAACTCTGCACAAGTTTTGCAGAGAGAACTGAAGCACACAGAGGAAATAGGCACTAATGCCAACTGTATAACCCTCCAGACCATGACAAAAAGTAGGCATAGATCCACGTGAGTACAGGCAGTCCTGTCAGACTACTACTCCAGGCACTTAGAGATCCTACACTTACCTGTACCAACCAGTAGTCAGATAATAGGAAAGCTAACCATCACCTTTGCACAGCACATATTCCAGAGGTGCTGTTAAGCAATAACGTACCTCATCTAGTTTCAGAGAATTTCAGACAGCACAGTGAGAAACCTGATTTTTTTCAAATGTAACATCTAGTACACAGGGCTGTACAGGGTCCAAAATACATTCTTAGGCAGGAAGATTCTTCTTGGCTCTGATGATATATAGGGCCACGGCTTCTTCTTCTTCTACCAGAGTGAACCTCGCAGAGCTGCTGATGTGTCAGAAAATTCAAACTTTACCCATCCTGTCTGAGAACTTAGACCCAAACTGACTAAACGAGGGCGAAATCAGGCAAGCAGATGCAGCTGTCAAGCAGAGACAATTATACTATTACAACGCCTGCACAGGGTGAGAAATCTACCTTTGCTGAACCCAGGGGACAGTGTTCTCATGAAAATGGACAATGATTAACAATGGATAACACCAGGTATTGTCCGAGGAGCCAGTTCCGCTCCCAGATCTTGTGTGGTGGACGCGCCTCAGTGGGGACAGACAGGCGAAACCGACATCATCTATCCACAGCATTGACACACACACACACACATCTAAGGAGCAGGTTACTGAGGAGAAGTCTGAGGATTCTGGAACTGAAACAAACAATGATCCACAAACACAGACACCTGGACTGGAGCAGCTGTTACACGAGAGGGACAACTACTGTCACTCGCTCAGGTTGACTGAGTAAACCAGCACCTCGGCTGGACTCGAGAGGATATTCTTCCTGAAAAGGACGAAGGATAGAAAAATAAGATTTATTACTGTTGTTAAAATAAAAAAAAATGCTGATAGGAAAAACTATTAAAAGAAAAACGAGATTTATTACTGGTCAAGTGTGTAGTCAAAGTTACCTAAGTAAGTAAGTAAAGCTTTACTTATATAGCACTTTTAAAATACACAGTTAAAATGTGCTTCACACACACACAGATAAAAATGAATAAACAAATAAGGTAAAAATGCAGTACAGTATAAAAACAGCCCAATGATCGACAGACCAGATAACAAAAACAACAAAAGACAAATGTGTTATGGAACATTGTGAATGTATCTTTGAGGGCGATATGTAATGTATGGAATTTCCTATGACTGTGATGATACCTTGAAGGCGTCAGCACATATGTTGTAAGACTTTGACATACAGTACATGAGCTGTGTATGTATTCCCCTGTTTTGATAACACGGTCATAGTGTTGCAGAGCAGCCATTAAAACGCCATTGTGAGTGTTCCAAGATTGTGTGTGTGTGTATGTATGTGTGTGTGTATGAGTGACAAAAAAATGTAATACTCCAATAAACTAATGTTAAGATAAATGCATGTCAGTCAGGACCACTTGAGTCGAAGAAACCTTCCAGAACAGAGCAGGCATCAATGACGACAGCAATGAAATTGATTAAGTCAGATACAGCATAAAAACGAGGAGGTGGGATGGAGGTGGGCTGCATAGCGGCTTGCAGAGGAAGCAGAAAGCGTAGACAGGCTAGAGTGGCTTAAATATAGCGCCTTGTATGAGATTTACCAATTGGATGCACAGAGAGGAATCAGCTAAGCTATCAGCCGGTGTGGGCTGGCCTTGACTTCAGCTGCTACCAGCTGATGTAGGTGGGATTGTGAGCTGAGCTTGGCTTTGTGGCTGCCTGAACTACGCTATGCTCAATTTAAGTGTTTTTCTGGCAGCCGATGATGGAGAGAGGGGAGAGAGAGACAGCAGATGATGGAGAGAGAGGAGAGAGAGACAGCAGAAGATGATGGAGAGAGAGGAGAGAGAGACAGCAGAAGATGATGGAGAGAGAGGAGAGAGAGACAGCAGCAGTCAGCAGATGATAGACATAAACAGTGCCCCAACTGACTCTAGAATTGCCATTGATGCTTGTGTTTATGTTCAATTTTTATTTTTTATTTATCTAAAAGTACTGGTATGGTAAGCTAAACTAACTGCCTCCCATCTCCAGCTCTGTACTTAACACAAAGATATGTCATCAGACTAGAAAAGCGCTACATAAATGCTGTCACAATTTTTTTTTATCAAATAGTCTGATTAAAAAAAAACAAAAAAACAGTCAGCTTGTCATCATAATATTCCCTGAATTTCCATCTAGATATTTGTGATCTTTGACAAAATGTGACTACATGTCTTATTTTTGGAATGTAAGATTACAACAAATATGTACATGGAAGCAAATGACGCTTGCCTCTTAATAAATACATTTTATTTACAAATCATGTATAGCATCTGCGACCATTTTCTTTGAACCACACTCAAAAATACAGAAAGAACTTGGTTATATCATGGTTATGTGAGGCTATATAGACCATAGGCGATGTATGACTTACTGTGACCAAGGGCTAAATTTCAAAATAAAAACTGATGTAGTCAGTGATCAAAATCCTGGCAGACTCCTTGGAAAGTTGCACACACAGTATTAGGTCGTAAAAAAAAAAATCTTTCATTGATTTGTTTCAGATATCTGCTTCTTCCTGTTCATTACAGGGGTTACAGGCGGAGGGACAGAGGCCAGCTTCGGCTGCCTCTCAGAGCTTAGAGAGCACACACACACACACACACACACACACACACACACACACACACACACACAAAATGCTGCAGTGTGTCAGTGAGTCACCAAAGTGATGCATTCTGATGGAACATTTGGTTTGATGCGTGTGTGTGTGTCTGCACGCTTCAGACTTTCATGTGTAGATAGCGGCAAAGGGAGGAGGAACTGTGGAGTTGAGATGGGACAAACTAGTCCCCTACAATTCATGTTCATATGCTACTTGCAGCATTTGGATTATGTTATGGGGAAAGTAACGTGGAAGTAATTTGTGGAATATTATATTGTTCTGTCTTCCATGCTGTTCTTGAAAATATAGCTTTGAAAGCTTGTACATTTCAGTTTGTGCCTGGTAACTCTGCTGCAGGCTTACGTTTTCAGGTCTGTGCCTGCAGTCTGAACATTTAGATTTCCACCTGTAAATTCTGTTTGGCAAGTTTGTGCCTTCAGTTCCAGGCTTGCAGGTTGCAAGCTTACTTTTACGAGCTGCTGGCCATAAACTGTGTGTTTTTTTGTTTTTATATCCTGGTGGGGGCTTTAAACTAACTGCAGACCAACCCACACCACCAGACTGCTTTTTGAGGGTAAAGACTTGGTTTCACAGTTAGGGTTAGAATTAGGTTAAGGGGCTGGGGCAGGGGTTCTCAAAGTTCGGACCTTGGTGCTCTTCCGGACCGAAGGGCAAGTGAAACCGGACCCAGCCCATATTGTCAACTGGAGTCCCGCATGCCACATCTGGTCCACCAAAGCTTCCCATCTGGCCCGCAGAATATTCATGAATGCAGAAAGCACACCCATCTAATGTTGCTCAACAGTGGAAGAGGTCCAGTCTGTCCTGAGAGTGACTGCAGGTTATCTTGCCAACCTCTGGCAATGAGCAGAAAAGCTTCTTAATTCATAGTTCACCTATTCTATAGAAACGGATACTCACGGAGGATCTCTAAGCTTGTCTATTAGATGCAAGAGGCGTAACTTGGGTTTATATGTGTTGGCCAACTGTTGTATTGAATCTCAAGCTGAGCGTTGTTGTTTGCTGCCTGGGATTCAGTCAATCATTGGTAGTTGAACTGCGGGTTTTGTATTGAGCACCAACTGCTTCCTTGGCAGAGGTCAGAGCATTTTCTAATTAAAGGATCTAGTTATCATTATCGGAATGGGAATGTATGCACAGGGATAGTGATAGTGTCTGTGCGTGTCTGTGTGTGTATGGGTGTGTGTCCATACCCTCCTCTGATGGGTTTAGTACATGGTCAGGTTTTGTACACAGAGCTTTATGAAGGACACGGACAGTCTACAAACAGAAA
>JAPZEA010000011.1:1538487-1551083 GCA_029783685.1 Heniochus monoceros
CCTCCTCTAACATCTTATGTGCAGTGTCCTCAGTGCACTCAGCCCACCCGTACCTCTCAGTGAAACATGAAAACAGAATCTCTCGGATCAAAGATCAGAAAATCAGTTCAACATCCAACAGAACAGCCTGAACTTCTTTTGTTCCCTACCGCCATGGCTCTGGTGATGAAGGGGATCTGTGTCCCCGAGTCCAGGTCCATGTTGATGATGAGTCTACGGGCCCACTGACCAGCCCGCACCACGCCACTGCCCTGGATCAGCACCAGCAGCTTGGACGGGTTGGACAAGGCATCCGGGCTCAGGTAGATAAAACTGGTGGGTTCATCTTCAGTCACATCCACCTAAACATGCAGAAAAACACAGGTCACCACATGTCACTTATGGCAAACCCCAAAAATCTCTTCTATATGGAAAAATGTCCACTTTCCCAATGATGTTCACTTATTTTTTCAAAACAACTTTTGAATATTATTTCAGAAACTTTTGGGACATTTAACTCGATGAAAATAAATCTCTGCCCTTTTCATGAGAAGGCAGCAAATGCAAACGATGATCAAATAGTGATTTTTATAATGAGAGCTTTGATTTCTGCTGCTTCAAAAAAAAAAAAGTCTGATAATGATTATGAATAGAGATGTTAGAAATTTTCTTATGTAACATGCATGAGTTTGAGGAGAAACGGCCTTCTCTTCTGTGGCCTTTGTAATTAAAAAAGCTCATATGCATCAGTACGCTAATCATCAATAATCATGATTAGAAAACAGCCTTTGTGTGATTAAAACTCAGGCAGAAAGTAACACAGAGGCTAAGCGAGTGTCTCTGTGTGTGTGCATGCGCTCCATCCACATCCCATGCGTCTTTGCATCCCTCCCAAGTATGCCTGCAAGAATCTCTAAGGAGACAAACACTGTCCATAAAAGCCATGGGTGGCAGCTGCAAGAACTTAATCCAAGCAGACAAAGAGAGCTGAGTGGTGGAGAAAATCTTACCCTTTATTCTCTTGTGCTCCCTCATTCCCTCTCCCTATACTTGGCTGTGGTTAATCTTCTTAAAATCTGCGGTCACAAGTTCAATGCCACGCAGGTGGACGGACCCACCACTAACACACAAATACACACACACACACACTCACTCAGGGGTGTGTACCATGTCAGTGTTACAGTTTGTTCTCATTTAAAACAGTCAGATTATAGAGGAGTGTGTTACTCTGTGTGAGTGTGTGTGTGTGTGTGTGTGTGTGCGTGTTAATGTGTGTGTGTGTGTGTGTTGGGGGATGGTATATACGTGTTCATTGTGACTCAGAGCCCTGCAGCGTCTGTTCGAAGCCACGACCTCATTTATTCCTCTCAGCCTCTCCTCCTTCCTTTCCTTCCTTCCTCACCTCATCCCCTCACCTGGTTTACATTTTCACTTCCTTCCTGTTTCCTTCCTGTTCCTCTGTTCCTTTCCATTACTTCCTGTCGGTCTGTGGCCGTCTCTTCCTCCTTCAGACAGAAACAGATTTTTTAGAGCTCAGCACTGACAGACTTGCTGACTCAGCTGATTCTCTGTTCTCACCTGCCATCAACGCGCGTCCCTCCAATCAGCAGTATAGGTGATTAGATCATGTGACTGCCAGGTGTAAACACTGTTAAACACTGTTCTCCCTTCTTTTGTGCTCTGCTGTCTTCCTGCCTGACTCTGAGCACAACCACAGCTGATTAACAGAGAGGAAGAAGATGAGGAAGAAGAGGAGGACGAGGAAGAAGGAGAAAAAGAAGGGAGGACAAGGAAGAAGAAAAGGTGAAAACAGAGAAAAGAAGGAGAAATTAAGAAAAAGAAAAAGAAGGAAAAGAAGAAGAGGAGGTAGGAGAAGAGGATGAAGGAGAAGAAGAGGAAGAGGAAGAAGATCAAGACGAAGAGGAGCAGGAGGAAGAGGAGAAGCTCTCGTAGCAACAGAACTAAAAATACTTCCTGTTTATTATCAACACGAGAGAGGACGGTGACATCATCAACAACAACAACAACACACAAACTGCAGCACTGAGGTCACAGTGATGTCATCGACCCATCCTGCTGTGGTCGTCCAATAACAGCACAGCGTGTGTGTGTGTGTGTGTGTGTGTTCATGTATCTTATTAAAATAACATGACGACCAAAAGCTTTTAGGTCTGACTGTAAATATTTCAGAGGAGCTAAAACACAACAGCAGCGCTGAGAGGACGGCGTGCTAATGCTAATGCTAATGCTAACACGTAACAAAAATGATCTCATTAACTGTTTTAAATTAATCACAGCGTTTTACCCAATGGCAACTGATGATGTCACAACCAACCACAAAACAAAACACCTGAGAGTTTAAATCAGGTCATCATCATCATCACTATCATCACCATCACTACCATCATCATCATCATCATCAGCATCATCATCATCATCACCACCATCATCATCACCATCATCACCACCATCACCATCACCACCATCATCATCATCATCATCATCATCATCATCACCACCATCACCATCATCATCATCATCATCATCATCATCATCAACACCCCCCTGTGTGTCATCCCACTGAAAAATTTCAGAGTATGGCCAACAAAGGGTGTTATAAAAATGTTAATGGGCCTTGATAGGAAAAAAGTTCCCCATCCCTGATCTACAGTATGTTACTGTAAGTAGGAAAAGAGAATACAGCCACCTGCTTTATCCTACCTGTTGAAGATCCGTAGGTGGTGCCACCATGATTAATACTGTGGTCTTCTTTGCAGTAACATTACTTCTGCTGCTTTCTTGACTGTCAGTGGAGTGTGCAGTATTTTCACACACACCAGCTTGCACCTCTCTGCAGTTCCCAGTAGCTTCGGTCTCTTTCTCCCCTCGCAACTGAGTTTCAGCAGGCTCACACTGTGCCATGCCAAAAAGTCTCTGGCACAGCAAACTCACCATGTAATGCAGCATCCTAAAACTGGGACTTACTGCGTCTGCGTGACTTCGCACCACTCAAACACCACAACGACACTTAACTGTGTCTGTTGGTTGAAAGCAAAGAGTTGAATTAGCAGATCAAGTGTAGAAAGGTCATCGGAGGACAATGTGGGACTGCAGAGAGGGCTCCTCCACATTCTTCCACTTTACTGCTCAAGTTCTGTATCTCCATGTCTCATCTTCTTACTGGATCTTTTCCTCATTAAAATCACTCCACTGGCACACCTCCAGGCAGGTCCATAGGCATCAAATGCAGCAAGATGAAACAAAATGTTCTAAACTAACTCGTGCCATATAAGTTCTGAGAAACGATTACTTCTTGATTTATCAAACCAAGAATTTCGTGCTGTAAATATCCCATGTTGTTGAGAATGATAAAATGATGGCAGCAGCGGCAGACAGACAGGATTTGCCACTTAGCTAGCGTCAGTGTCAGCAGCCAGAGAAATGCAGCAGAGAGAGCCTCCAGAAACCTGCATCCTCACTGCAGCCGAGCCCGACCAATCACTGTGGCCCATACTGGCAGGTCCAACTGTCGAGCCATGGAACAAGCCCCTCAGCCAATGGAGGAAGGATAGCAGCATGGAAATTAATTTATGCCTTCATTTGTCTGCCAAAGTAGGAGGAGGGGGTAGGGTGAAGCTCAGGGTTTCCCTTCAATTACACCTTCCTAGCAGCAAAGAATCTGCTGAGTGATGCCTCCCTCCTCCCTCGCTGTCCTTCTGCACTCTCTCTGAGTCATTCCAAACACACCGTCAGCATTCTGCAGGCGATCACATCCACCCGGCAACCGAGCTCCGCCGCATTTTACTTCTCAATGTACTGGGTTCCTCCTGCTGGGAAAACTACAGTGTGACGCAGCAAAGTAGGTCCATCTCTTCATAAAATCCTCATTACCTCCAGCTGTTTTCTGCAGTCCTGTCTTACTGATCAGTGTAACTGGTTATTGACAGAAACAGGAGCTCTCTTAATTACAGTAAATCCACCATAAAACCTGCAAGAAGTCCCTATTCCCAAATACTATAACTACTCTCTCCCCACCAGCATGAGGGATTTTTACATTTTAGCAAAGACAAGTCTCCACTTACAAAAGGATGAGGCTGACATTGTTCAATTTCTTCCTTATTATTAACAAATCTCATGAAAAGACCAAAACCAGCAGTGTGTTAGCAGTCCGTCTCTAAAGACTTTGTGACTTCCCTACCCTGTCTGTGGCCCTCAGCCCCAAGACTACTGGTTCACACTGAAGACATAAATATTTAAAAACACCTCACAAATATATTGCTTCAATGTCGAAAAGGCTCAGTAATTTCCTAAAACAGCTGGTGACCACATTTGGTGCTCTAGTGAGTGTTTGAGGCAGCAGGATGGTGTATGTGGGATTGACTCAGAATAAACTGCAGTGTGTGTGTGTGTCCATGGTAATGAAGGAACATGTCACCCAGTGCAGCAGTGTGGCTCACTGATGTGTTTTTAATAGTTTTTGTACAGCAATGGAGCTCAGAGGAATAAAATATTTCTGGCTTGGATACATACACAATGCTTGTTAGTAGCATACATGGTTATGTTAATGTCTTAATCACCAATTTAATTGCTGTTAACTGGGTGTGGCAACAGTCCAGCGGGTTCAGTAATCCAAGTGTTCAGGTCATCAGACAGGTTGTAAACAATTTCCCAGTTTTACTAGATGATCTATTTCTTTTATTTTCATTATTTGGGAGTAGAAATGTTGGTGAACAGACTCAAAATGTCAACTGTAGTTGTCTATGACACATGTGTCTGCATACAACTACGTTTAGTACAACAGGTCAAAACTGAACCGTGAAGTGGCTTTCAAACATTTAATGTCTGTAACAACTCAGGCCAAAACCTGATTTACAAGACCTGGTTTTACTGTTACCGTTTGGCTGCTATTTTCCCTTACTATCAAAATACAAGATATTATTTTATATTATTGTATCTGACTACAATAGAAGACAGAAATATTAATGTCTTATTGCTAAAATATAATATATTAAACAAACAAGTCAGTGGTGTATGAGTGTTGTTTTGTATCTATAAGGATATCTCGGAAGGTTTTAAAAGACTTAAGTCAAATTTGGCGGAATATCAGTGCAAGGAACAAGAGACTCGCATGGTCCAGGGGAGAATTTCTCACCATTTTTCATCATAACAGCAGATTTAGTGGATTGTGGATTCTGTTTTTTTCTAGGTGACCTTGTATTTGTGTTTAATAGTATAGCACTGTTAGATCTAACGTCTGTGTCATGTACACAATATCTACAGGAATGACTTTTCTCTAAATGCACTTTTGTTTGTCATCTGTCCATCATCTCGACTGGTCGGCAGGTTTTACAAGCTGTTTACTGACTAATGGCAGTGAGTCAGCACTATATTATCAGCCAGTAGGGAGGGTGCCCTGTAAATTCTTCTTCATGGAGAAAGGTCACTTATCTCACTTTGAACTCACCCTTCATACACACTGTATGACAGGAAGACAAGAGTTATAGCTTACTAAACTAGTGTTATACTGTTTTTCTTGGAAGGGGTGTGCATCACATGTATGAGTATTAAACATTTGTTGCCACACAGTGGCTGAGCGCCACACACAACACACTTGTAATGGTCAACACTGACCTGTGGCAGCTGAGGCCCTGATGAGGCTATGGTAAAATTACACTACATGCTATATCATCTACTTGGTCTTCACAGCATCAAACTGTGAATTAATATAAAAATGATAAAACTTTGTTTTAAAACTAATCCTGTGAGACAGTTTTTGCGATTTAATGTGAGTCATTAAATCTGCCACTTGGGGTAGCAGAACTGCAGAACAACTGCTGTTATTTCTCTACCTGTGGATTGGCAAGACCTGTCAGCTTGAACATATCTGTCCATTTTCCTCCAACATCACTCACTGTTAAACACACATTGAATGACAATACCAGGAGGGCAACTGCATTTCTCATATGCTAACACATACGTGTCAAACTCAAGGCCCGTGGGCCACATCCGGCCCGGCGTGCAATTATATCCGGCCCGCGAGATCATTTTATATATCTTTTTTTAATGGCCCGGCGATATGAAGCACCGACAACAAATAAACTACAAATCCCATAATGCAGCGCAAGTTTAAGTTTATTTATTTTGGAATAATATTGTGTCCTGTCTGTTTCGATTCATATTTATGTTCAAAAAATGTTAAGCTTTAGTCTCTTCAATAAATGTTTATCCTGTTCGACCCGCGAACTAAAGCGTGCTTTGAGTTTTGGCCCCCTGTGCGATTGAGTTTGACACCCCTGTGCTAACACTATGCCTGGCACCAGCACCTTGTTCAACAACTGAGATAATAATGCACTAATGCATCATAATGCACTGAGATAATGTGACTAGCCTTAGCAAACAACGACAGAAATTTCCAGAGAAGCAGGGATTTCCACAACTCTGATCCACTTCAAGTCCAGACATCAAATGAGGTCAGATGGGACTCCATTACCCAGTTACTATTTCTGCAAAGTAGTAGCTAATACAACTGCTGCATGATTTACATCAAATCAAATATGCATCATTCCCCCGCCTTTCAGCAGAAATCCCCTGGAAAAGGGGAGTTCCTAGACAAAAGTAAAATAAACTTCCACTTTTCAACCAAGCTTTGTTTTAATCCAGACTCTAGATGTCTATTGGCCTATAATTAACCAAATCATTCATCACTATTAGGTTACTTGCCTATGTGATTCAAACTTTGATTCACTTATGGGTTTTCATTTTTCCCCAAAATATGTCAGCAGTGTTTGTCATACTGTATATTTGTCCATTTCTTATGTTACACAGTTTTCCCATCTGTTGTGCTGTTTTGCCCCGTTGTCTTGCTGTTACTTATCTACCTCGCTGAATAAATTACACCCAAGAGTTGTGTTTTCCTTGCATTCAGACTAGTATTTTCTGAAACAATTATGCACTGTGTTATCTTCCAATGACAAATGCATTTTCAATTTTCAGTTCATTTATACATATAAAGGCAGAAATACGGACAGCAACACAACAAGACAGGAAAAATAACACATAAACACAACGCCTCATACACTGATGAAATAGGACAACATTATGTCAACTTACCATGAGCTCATGTTCAGTGCGATGTACCCCTAATTTCTTCAAGCCAATAGTCAGGTCGTTGACACAAATGCCTCCATCACCATTCACATCCAGGACTTGGAACAGCACTTTGAGTCTGTGCTCCTGCTCAGGTCCTCCACAGATGTCACATGGATGCGCTGACTGGCCGGGGTCCGCGCGCCAGTCACCGGCCACGGGCTGTCTGGTGACCGGTTTAGACGGAGAAGCTGAGGAGGGGTCCTCGGCGTGCCCGACTCCGCCGCCCGGGTCGACACCTGGGTGGGTTTCGGAGGACCGGCACTGGCACAATACATCACTGAGCAAGGGAGGCACCAACGAGTCCTGCTGGTGCATCAGTGAATTGGTTAACACTCTAGCTACAGTGTCAACCGGGTGAGAGCCGCGTCAAAGAGCACTGCAGGCCACTGTTGTATGTCGAGCTCTACCACGTCACATGTCCCTCCATTTCAGCCGGTACAGAAAGGAAAACTACCAGCTGCCGGTTAACTTCTACGTGTTGGGGGCTTTTCACCACGAACGTGGAGTTAATTTGAGATGAAAATGTGTCCTCTCACTAATTCCACTTGATAAATTAGCTCAGCTAGCTAACGTTTGTTTTCAACGTTACCTCAATGTTAGAGTTAGATGCCGGTGAACCGAGAAGCGGTGATCCAGAGCTGTCAACGCCTTGACCGTCCGTTAAAATATCTTCACAGCATCGACCGTTAGAGTTTACACGGAGCTCGTGTATCGTACATCACGAAAATAAGTATCCTCTTTAACAGACCGTTATGGATACGATGTTTATTCCAGTATGTTAGTGCCGTTCACTGGGCGAATTGTGAAGATTTAGGACCGGGTCCCGGGTGTGCCAGAAGTCTCGCTGTACAACGCGAGATTACAATGTAACTACATCAGAGGTTACGGTTTTTGACTGCCTGAGTGACAGTTAGCGTTTTCAGAGTTGGCTGTGCAAGACAAACATGTCTTCTATTTCTAAATGTACAAACTGAAACGTTGTCAAAAGATAGAACCTTTGTATGCTTTATAAGAATAGAGGTACGCACAAGTTAGAGCCACGATGTATTCAAGTAAATGAGCCACTGCGAAATCTGGTGGTAACAATTTCATGATAAGAGGTAGAAAAATAGAACAAATAGACAATAAAAAATATACCAAATAAAATCAACTAAAAATTAAAAATTAACTATACAATAAACTATACAAGCCTGTGTACATCATATACAAAGAGTATGAAAAATAAAATTACATAAATAAAAACAGAAAAAGAAGGACAAGGTCTACCATATTACAGCAACCTTATCAGATTTCTAAGTGGAGTCGTGCTTCATCGTCTTTTGTTGGTGGAGGATTATTTCTCTACTTTTAAATCTTAGTAAATTAAATCCAGTCATTACATTTTTAACGAGACAGCACTGTCATTATTTAGTGTCTATCAGTAAAAAGCACAGGACACAGCAGGAACCTTGTAGCTGCACTACTATTACTGACCTGCTTAAAACACTAAACCATCTGAACTGTTTGCTGTGCTGTGGAGAACTCACTCTAATGACCCAGTAACAGGAGGAAATTAAGGGCCTAGTCCTTCCTGATCCCAAACCCTTTGGCAATGTTCCATCCAAATATATGACTCCTGTTGTTCACACACAAGTTGGGGGGGTTGAACCAATGAACAGCTGCTATCTTAACATGTCACTTTCCTACGAAGGCTCCTGCATATAACTGTTTAATTGAAACCCAATGAAATAATTATTTTGAATAAGGATGCCATTTTGATTGATACATTTAATATTCAAAGTGATGTAAAGGCAAAAGAATCAAGAATAATCGTGAATGACATTTTATGTTGAATTTAAAGAGTAGCTTCCGCAACGCAAATGTTGCACTACTGCTGGCAGATTCTTCTCATTGCTACAACCACTGCTGCTGCTGACTATTACTTCTGCCTCTAACACTCCATCTACTGGTACTGCAACTGCTGCTGAGGCTAATAGCACTGTCACAACTAGCAACAGCAGCAAAAGTGAAACCAAGAAAAAGTTTAGTGGGGGATCCTCTGAGTGACTTCCAGTTTCGACAGTTAAGTCTACGTTGGTGAACTTGTTCTAATGACTCAGTAACAGAAGGGAAGGACTTTAACTCAACCCAACTTTATTTATATAGGACCTGTCATACAACATACAGTCCAATGTGCCCCACATAGCAAACATGAAACAACACAGACAACAAATAAAAACAACAAAAACAATACATACAATTTTGCAGGACAAAAAAAAACAATGAAATATCAAAAAACCAATGAATAAAAGTCAGTGGAATGAAATAAAATAAAGACCAGAGATGTAAAACTTAATGACTGCTTTCCTGTTTTGACAGTTTGACATTTTCAATACTGACTGACAGCTAACAGCACAATACAAACAAATGCATTCAGCACACACACACACACACACACACACACACCAAAGCAGGGAGCAGAGACCAAATGCAGGGTGACAAATGAGCATCACTCTGTCCAGATGAGTACAGCTGACTGGCATGAAGTCCACAGAGGACGCTGCCTGAAGCCATGACACACACACACACACACACACACACACACACACACACACACACACACACATCCTCTTTTGTCATGGAAAGGCTAAATCTGAAGAAAACAACATTAGATGACAGAGATAATCAAGAGAAAAGAAAAGCGAAGCAAAAGCAGCAGTCTGTAAGATGCTTGTTTCTCTTAAAGGTACAATCTGTGATCCAGATGTAAATAAAACAGCAGCCTCGCCATTACAATGCAAAACAAACACAAACCAGAGCGCGCTGTCACTCCTAAACGGGACGAGCAGCAGACAACAAAATCTCTGCTGAGAAAATCCAGATTATCACTGAAATCTGTCACATTATCTCTGAGTTTGAGTCTGTTTGCTTCTGTGTCAAAGTGTTTGACACAGCAGCTGCAGTTTGTGCTGAGGGAACATTCGCAAATCATCACGTTTTACTTCGACTTCACAGATTTATTTTTCTTTTCTCCTTCTGACGACCACATTCAGAGAAAAACAAGACGACAACGAGAGTAAACCGCTCACTCGTTAGGATGCTGATCAATCAGTCTCTCAAGTGGAAGACCACAAAGATGTTTCCAGGTTTCAGCAGGAGAGTCGCGAGCGACACCGGAGGACATTTAACCCTCTTCTGCATGAATTATTGAGTCAAATGTCCTCCTTTAGCCAAGGGTGAGGACGGAGAGGTTCATCAGAGTGAAGGTGAACGAGGGGAAAGGTGAGAGAGCGATGGAAGAGATGCACGAGGTGGAGAGAGAGGGATGGAAGAGGGAAAAGAATAAAGAGAGGATGGTCATGGAGAGAGGGAGGAAACATGAGCAGAGGGAGAGGAGGAGCAGATGAGGAAGAGAGGATGAAAGAAAAGATAAAGATGGAAATGAGGAAGGAAATACTGAAAATATGAAGAGGAAAAAGAAAAGCAAGTTTGAAGAATAAAAAATAAAAGGCAAACGTACAAAGGATGAGAAAACAAAAAGAGTAATTGTAACATTCTGGATTTTTGTCATGCTGTTTCCTGTTTTATTTTGTAATGTTAACCTCGTGTCATTCCAGTTTCCTGTTTTCTTTGTTTCCCATGACCTGCTTTCTAGGATTAGCTGTGTTTTTTCTCCCACTGATTTGTTGGACTTTGCCTATTTTTTCTTATTCAAGGATTTTGCATTTTTCCTGTCTGTTTTGTGTTAGCCTTTTTGGATTTCTTGTTTGTGCTTCGCTTTTGTTGAGAGACTAGTAAAGACAGTGATTTTTTTTTTAACCTCACTCTGTCTCCTGTGTGTTTCTCTGCACCTGAGTCCAAGTTTACCAGAGTCGTTACAGACAGGTGCCGTGATGCACTGATATGATATCAACATTCTGTGTGTGTTGCATTTCAGGAACTGCTCAGAAGAAGGCATTCGTCTACTATTTTATGTAATCTTCACTGAAAAAAAGTTTTGGGTTTTTTTTGGGTTTATGAATTGCCTCGCGGGTTGGATCAAATGCTCTTACAGGGTCCTATATGGCCCAGAGGCCAGAGGTTCACCATCCCTGCCTTAAAACTAATGGAGTAAAACATTAGGTTGGCTCATCAACAGCTTTAATATTGACAGTGGATCAAATTAGTGTATACTATGAAAGGTGTTGTTCCCAGTGATAAACCAGCAAAGAATTATTACCCATTTAGCATCTTTTAGCCGATTGTTTTGGTTTTGTGGCCTTCAAACTATGCTATCATCAACCTTGTTCTATCAGCAGCAGAAAACTGTTCTGAGCAACAAATAAAACAAAAAACGAGCAACGCTCTGATGAACCCACTGAACCCTACCTGCACAGTTAGTGACTAACTAGTCAACACATTGTGGAGCATTTAGCAACTAAAGGGTGAAAGGAGTTGTTGGAGACTTAAACATATGTAAAAGGAGAGTGAATATTTGACAGAAACATGATTTCAAATGAATGCTAATGTTGCTCCGTGTCTGTTGGATGTGTAAACTGGCAACTGTTTGCAAAAACGGTAACCAGAAGAGTTCTCATTTATTTTTACACAGAATCAGGACAAAGGATTTTGTTCTTCATTTGCAGTGTAGCAGAACTGTGGATGTACCGCTCCACAAGCAGTGTGGAGAAGAGGAATGATTACATTGGCCATAACTTCTTAAATATGCAATGTGAGTGTTGCATTGCAGAGAGATAGTCTTGACAAAATCCAACATATCCGTTGGCCACAGGGTTGTTCTTCCCAGGCTGCGTACTACCCACCTTTACTAAATCAGTGCTTTATGTATGTTTATGATGGTTAACACAACAGAGGAAGTGCTGCCTAAAAGCCTAAGCTCAGGGAACCAAAATTACTGTTGCACAAATCCCTGGGTGTATCTTAAAAAGGGAAAAAAGTGTGAGCAAATATTGTCTTTGACAGTCCTTCTTCAAATCAGCCTCATTATTTTTCTTGTTAATGCCCGAATTGTGACAAATGAACAAATGAGGCTGAACAAGCATAATAAGAGCACTTACTTCACATTAAATCAGCATGACATCAGAGCGATGTCTGTGTCGCTCACTGAAACTGCAAAAAGCTACAGAACTACATTTCTATGTCTTGTATTTGTCAGTGCAAGTTACCTTACACCGAGACACAGGGAAAATCAGAGAGAATTATTCATATAGAGGATTCTTTAAAGCGTCCTTCTGTCCCTTTTTTCACTGAAGTCAGAGACACGATGTTGTACCAGCAGTTTCTGGTGCATACGGTACGTATATATGTCACTGTCAGACTGCAACGTGTAACCAGCAGGGAAAACATCACATGAGCGCAGAGCAAACATGCACTCACTCACACAGAGACTCTCACAAACACAAGTCATTGTGTAAAATGCATGATATCCCATGTCCTAAGGGATGTAGGCTTCATTGTAATTCCCCTGATGAGGCAGATGTATTATTTTC
>JAPZEA010000011.1:1673969-1686074 GCA_029783685.1 Heniochus monoceros
TTAATTTCAACTTCATATTTCATGACACATTTTATAGGCTTACTAAATACTTAACAAACACATCTGTGTCAAAACATTGCTTTACATTATCTGTACACGTACTCTGACAATGTCAATAAATATAACAAACACTAAAAATAGTGCTCTTCATTTGATTTTTGTCAATTCAAAAATCGTAATTCCAACCAGCCGGCTTGGCTCCTTCCCGTGTCATTGCATTATTTGATCATTTTGGTCCAGGGCAGTTCACTGTCAGCTGGTTTCACTATCAGCATCGCTACAACGATCTGTGCAATCACTCCCCCCTGCTGGTGCCACAAATAAATCAGCAATGGCAACACCTGATAAACATTCTGACTTTACATACCTGCCTTCAGCTCATTTCTACTTTGGGGTATGTTATTTAAGATGTGCAGCATCATTCAAAATGTATGAAACTATCTATACAAACCTTAAAGGCCTGAAGCCGAGCTGTTAGCCTAGACAAAAAGATATTACATACTGACAATTTAGCTTGTAGCTATTCTAAGACCCTTAGCGGAATTGGGGTAAAAAATGTTTTCAATGGATAAGGCTGGTGATCATATGTTTTTCTAACTTTCCACGAATCCCATGAAAAATCCCAAACCAACTATGAATGTATCTAACACCGAGTACTGTGTGTATCTCAGCCTGATATATCTTCTTCCTCTGTGCCACAGAGCTCCGCTGTTGTCCTAAAACTATTAAAACCCATCAGTGAGCCACACTGTTACACTGGGTGACATGTTCCTTCACCACCATGAACACACACACTAGTTTATTTTGACTCAATCCTACACACACTGTCCTGCTGTCCCAAATACTCACTAGAGCACCAAATGTGGATAAATCCACTGCTGAAAGTAGTCCCCAACAAATGCACTGCTTCCATCTGTTTGAGTAACGTTTGTGAACAACTACAGTGACCTGCTGCTTTAGTCAATGACTGAGCCTTTTTCTTTTTTTGGTCTTTGGTCTTAAAATAATGAATGACAGCCTTATTCTTTATAGGAGAAGAAATTCCATGGCTTGTGTGCCAAGTAAAATTTTGGCCTAAGAAAGTCAGCAAAGGGGCCGTTCAGAAAATTAGCATTCATTTTCTGGGGATCACGGACAGCCACAGCAAAGTCTGGAAAAGTGGTCAGTAGATTTTGGAGATACAGAACCTTGTCTTGAACCAGATGTTTAAGTGGGTATCAAAATTTTCAGGGATCTACTTGCCAGCAAATCAGCAATTTCCTAGCAATTCAGTTACTATACTATTTGAAATATCCTTCTTAGGGTATTGGACGGAGACCTGCTGACAGACGCTGCCATCTTTGAGCCCCTCAGCTAGTGGGACAAAAATGAAGGTTGCAATTATTATTTATTAAAACTACTATGTCAGAAAACTGCATACCCTCAAACAATGCAACAGCATGTACTCCTTAAAACCTTCTTGTTTTGTCCTCAACTGTCAGAAACTAAAATGGAAAACATAATATCATTAAATGATTTAAATGTTATTTGCACACTACTGATTTAACCTAAAATCTCAAACAAGGGGCTTGAAAGGGCTCGGATTTGATTAGCAGGTTAGCGAGCATTTGGATTGTTTTGTGGTTCCACTAACAGTGACAAAGATGGCAGCCCCTGTAAGCTTGAAGAAGTGGATCAACGGCAGACAAGTAGACTCAATCAAGTAAGATGACTGGTGGTGGCTGTAGTTTCAAAAGAAGCAAGCCAATGATGTTCCATCCAGCGTATCCAACCGGCAGGAAGCAGGAAAACCCTGTCATCACTGAGGTTACAGAGGCGTGTTGGCTAGTCACTGAAGTAACAAACCTAATAGTGCGTGTATGTGAAAACATGTTGGTGTACATACCACGCAGCCTTTTCACTAACTCATCTCCCCTGTTATCAAACTGGATTGTCTTTGTTGACTCAACTACAAATGTACAGGCCCATGCAACGCATGCACTCAATTTACATCCCACCCCGGGCCATTTAAAATCGACAAGCCTTTTTATATCCCTGTCAGGTGGAGGCCATTCGTTGTGGATAAAAGAACATAATGGATACATTTCTTTGCCTTTTTGCATGCAAGTACAGCACAGTGATATGGAAAAGGAATAACTATCACTTTCAAAATGCTCAAGGCCAAAACAATGGAAGATTAAAGGTAGTAGATGCTGGTTAATGACATAAAGGAGTGTGATCTTTACAGCTAATGAGGGCCTACGACAAACAACAGAACATGACCTCATGCACCTCAGCTTGCTACGAGTTAAGCTGTTGTACAGCAAGCACTGTTTGGCAAATACAAAAATCCAGAGCAGTAATAACATTTTTGGTGAAATCTTTCTAATTCCAACTCAGCGCGCGAGTCACGTGCTAACGTCGTACCTGTTTTTAATACGAAGGGTTTTGTTTAGCACTGTGTTCTCTCTCAGCACCACCCTGCTCTGCCTTCATACAGATAGATAACGTCAAACCTGGAAGCTTCCCAGGAGTTTTCCCATTTTCTATCCTTTAGGCTTGCACAACCCTCACTCTAAACAATGATAAATATCACTTAAAAAACAAAACAAAACACACAAAACCAAGACTGCTAGCTTCTTCACAATTATCTGACACGAGGAATGAAGTCAAGGCTGCAGTTTTCAACCCTACAGCTGAATGGGGAATGCTGAGCTGAAAAGTTATTTGCAGCCTCTCACTTGTTTGTTTACTCTTACGTCTTACATGATGCTTATATTTACGCGGCAAGCCGATGAGACTCGACATGGGGAATTTACACTATGTTAAACTCTCTGGCTTATCTTTGTGAACATTTTAATGTTGCACTACATTTGATTCCACAAGCAACAGTTAAATGAAAGACGTGAGCTTGTATGTGCTGAATCAGTTATTTCATTACCTGTAAAAAAAAGAAAAAAGAAAAAAGAAAGAAAGAAAGAAAGACAACGGTGAGGGCTCTGGCAGTGGAGTCTGTATGTACATGTATGCCATTTTGCCCTGTGTGAAGGTGTTAGTAGGCTTCCAGTGAATCATCCCAAAATAGGCTCTGCACGTCCAGCATGGTCGCCAGCTCCAAAACATGCTTCTGTAGAAGGCTGCTCTCTACTGTGTCCTGTTTGGGGAGCTCAGGGTACGACTCTGGGAAGCTCCGGGACTCCTGCAAGCACAACATCAAACCTCTGAGTCCCACTAATAACACAACAAACACGCTGCTGCCATGAACTGTCTGGTGTTGCACTGTGGACAAAGGTCTCTACTGAAACATGTCCACACTCAGCCTGTTAAGTTTGTCACAGCATCCTTTGCTCTCTGTTTCAGGCCTCAGTCCAGACTAAAACTGGGTCTGTCTCACCCAAAAATGGAGCTTTTCCTAAAAGGCTTCCAGACATCACAGATCTTAGCTTCATCAGCTTGGTGTTTGCCTCTGTTATCAGCAGAGTATACAGGGAAAGCTGAGCTTCTGGAAAAAAAATCATGTCTCATAAGCACTACCTGTTCACCAGCAGTCACTCCCAAGCTGAGTCTGAATCATCTTTCATCATCTTAGCTTCGTGGTTTGGATGCTCTTTTCAAACCGTTGGCCAGTGTTTGGTCACAGGGGGAAAAGTGGCAAACACTGCTGAGAAAGCTGACATGCCAACTTCAGTGTATTACAGGTGAAACTTGCACCACACAACTTCCAAGTGAGGAAGAATATATATATTTATGTGCAGCGCTTCAGCCTGAAACGCTCGCTCCACACACACATACTTGGCTGCTTCCTGTTACCTTTACACTATGTGCCATGTTTGGTAATGCCACAGAAACCTACGCCTTGAAACTGTCTGCAGGCTTTCTGATTTTGTTTGCATCTCACTGAAATGCAAACACTGTTCTGGTCTTTAGCAAGGAAATTCAGACTGAACTCTGGTGATTGTTTGCTGTTATTTCACAATTTTTTGTAACATCAAATCAAATGCTTTTCACAGCACATTGGTCATTGTTGGCTAATGCAAACCTCAGGGAACAAAGTAAAAAAGGAAACTTTGCAACTATGGCTCTGACCAAAGAAAACCAGTGAATTTACACCTGTATACCTGCAAAGACCCGGCCAAACCAGAGCCCAAATTAATAAAATACAAATGAATTTGTTTAATTGTTCATGTTTTTGTAGAACACAAATCAAAGGACCTGCTCTCAAAAATCAAACACTGAAACAGGATAAATACCATTTCTGTCTTTTTTTTTTTTAAAGACATGATGTGATGTGATGGTGGTCAGCAACCGGCATTTAGGTGTATTACCAGCAGCACCTCTGCTGGTGTTGTGCAGTAGACTGTGATGAATTGTGGGATTCACTTAGCTCTGAATAGATGCTCTGAAGTGCGATTAGGACAAGTGTGCATCAAGTGTCGGTTGAGTGTATTGTATTGCCGGCATTTCCCAGAAGTGATCCACACTTTGCTATGTGCCCTTGGCGCTGGGACAGACCTCACTCTTACCATACGATGCATTTTCGGCATTCAAATGAACAATGCAGCTTCCGTAGGAAAAGCACAGCAGCAGTGACTTACCCGAAAGAGTTTATGCAGTCTCAGTGCAGCTGAGCAGAACACAAAGCGGATTAGCAGCAGCCGAAGGAACTCGTCTCCAAAGAATTGTAAAAAGGCTTGATCTGTGGACACAGTGGAAACAAGTCGACGACTGATTTGTTGATCAACAGATGCTGATAACTGATTAATCATTTAAGCTGTTGAAGCAAAAATGCCAAACATTCACTGATTTCAGCTTCTCAAAATGTTTTTGCTTTTCTCTTTTTTCTCTTTTACAATATATCACTGTCAGCTGCCTATCTTTGGTTTTGGATTGCTGGTCTTTCTCACTATTTTCTGAAATTTTGTAAATTAAAGGATTAATATATCAAACAAAATGATAAGAATCAAAAGATGTATCAAGCCAAGCCCTAAACAATAACGTCCTCTTTGTTTAGACTTCTTTTTTGGGAAATGTTGTGCCTGTATCATAGAGTTGACAGTCGAGGATTGAGAGAGATGAGAAATGATATGCAGCAAAGGTCATTGCAGTAACCCACAGCAGCCACTGAAAGGTATTACTTCTACCATGATTAATACCACGTTTGACTTGAAAATAAATAAATAAATACAAATATGTAGCACATTTTTCACAGTCCACGTTAACTTCCTAGCACACCAGCAGAGATGAAAGAATCTATGGGAGATGTGCTACCTATGGTCCGTGAGCGAGTGATCATCTGCCCAATGTCGCGGTAGACTTTGCGAAGAAATTCTTGAGCCATCTCCCACAGTCCTCGTCGCACGCTGTTCAAGCCGCACACCGAGGAGAAAGCTAACAGAGGGCTGTAGAGGAACAGGGTGAAGAGACTCCCACGCTGAGACTGATCTGAACAGGTAGGCAGAGACGGGGGCACAGGTGAGAGGCGAGAACACAGTGGCCGCAAACCCTCACTAACTTCACCAATTACATAACAAGGCCTACCTAAAAAATGCAAGTACAGCATGAAATACAGAAACGCTGACTTCTAAATATAAGTTTTGACTTACAATGTTAATTCATTTCATTAAAATTCAGCAAAACTGCCAGTGTGCACGCACACACACACTTATTTTGACTCAGTCCCGCACACACCGTCCTGCTGTCCCAAATGGTCACTAGAGCACCAAATGTGGATTAATCCACCACTGAAAATAGTCCCCAACAAATGCACTGTTTCCCCCTGTTTGAGTAACATTTGCTAAAAACTACAGTGACCAGCTGTTTGAGGAAATTACTGAGCCTTTTGAAACTTGAAACTATATATTGATGAGCTGTTTTTAAAACACCTTCAGAAGGAACCAATGGGCTTGGAGCTGAGAGCGACAGACAGACGGACAGGGAAGTCAGAAAACCTTGAGAGACAGACTAAGACATTGTTATCACCAGACTTATCCTTTAATGAAATGTTCTAGAGTGACACACACCTTGAACACTCTTGGGATACACTGTAGGTGACAGTAGGCACACCAGAGGCTGGCCAAACAGATTTGTGAAATTCTGTTAGGATAAACAAAAGACACAAGGAGTACCATCATTTATAAGAACACACGTGTTATGCTGAGAGGATAAACAGGTCAGATCAGAGACATGGAGAGGGGGGGGGGGTTTGTCCAACGTGTTGGAACAGTAAAATAATGCCTGACTGTGTTGTAGGGAAATGAACAATATACATTTGTACTGAGAGTTTCTGCAAAAGTTTGGCTCCTCAAATATGAGAGAACATTTTTAGAAATCTACTGTTTTTACAAAAATGCATAAAAAGCTTGTTTGAGGGTTGCTAACCCTATCACCACCACAGCCAGAGAACCTCGGATATTCACTCATTCATTCATTTTCTGTAACCGTTTATTCGGTAAGGGTCGCGGGGGGGCTGGAGCCTATCCCAGCTGACTTTGGGCGAGAGGCTGTGTACACCCTGGACAAGTCGCCAGTTCATTGCACGGGATTTACTACTTGTATCATCATATTTCTTTGTATTTAAAAGAATTTTTGCTCATATTATTTTGCACTCTCATGACAACTGAGCAAACATCATTGGCTGATGAAGACCAGGACATGCAGCTTTAGTAAGTGGACCTTGAGTTAAGAAGTTGCAAATAAAGGCTGAAGCTCAGCCTGGGAGTTTAAAACCCATCTGTGAATGATGAGCACATTTGAACTGTTAATAAGTGTTTAGAGCATGTAATCGTGCAGCCATGTCATCCTTCATTCATCCACTGTTTACACACTCTGTACAGGACAACTAACAGGCACATGAATACATGAGTAAATACTTGAGAAGGTCCTTCTGTCTGCTTACAGCCAAATTATAGTTTTATTTATTAAGTATCTACATCCTGCTTAGAAATGCTAAATAGCAGGAGGTTAAATAAAGTGTTTTATTAACATGAAAAAAGAATTATAACATTTTAATTCTATTTAAATACAACAACTTGCAAAAATCTTGTAAAAAAAAAAAAAACATCCACTCACTCCTGGCTCAGTTTACTCCCGGGAATCTCAGCGGTCTATATTCGATACGTTATCCTCAGGCTGACGGCAGACCATCATGTCGGTGGCTGAGTATCTGTCTAAACCTCACTGGACCTGCCGAGCCTCTCACCTCCTCCGTCACGTCTCCAGCGACACGAGCTCTCGCCTCGCAATGAATGCATCCTGCATGCAAAGTACGCTTCCCAAAATAGGTTTTATTTTGGAAACCTAGATTTTGTGTTTTGTTGCCACATCTTTGGTTATAACAAAAAAAATTAAAAAAAAGCCACTTGTCACATTTTGCAAAATCGATACAGAGTTTAAGTGTAACATGTACTTTAACCACATGAATGATCCTGTTCAACCCAAAGTTCCCGTCACGGTAAGCAGTCACGCTTCAGGCCGGATGTCTCTCACAGGAAAAACCGTTTGAACCATCAAACACAGAAAAAGGCCAGAGAGGAAACAGAGAAAATAAACCAGCATTTACAAAAAATATGTCCTTTATTCTTTTGGCTTTAAAATGATATTACCATATGAGCGGACAGTAGTCACTTCTTGCATGCAGTTCACTAAAACACTACAAGCGCAATGAGAGATGGCTACTGGTTGCTTCATGGTTTGTATCTACAGATATGGGGACCATACATGTGTTTCATCGTGTGTTACAGTGCCGAAAGGAAAAGTCCTAGAAAAAATGTAAATCAAATCCGAAGACTGGAAAAATGCACTCACATCTACAGTAAAAATGTTATTTATAATCGGTGGAACAGAAACAACCCGCAGACCCCAGTTGCACACTCGCTCGCATGAAGAGATATATGCTCCCAAACACAGACACACTCCGACTCTCTCACACTTACATGTATGACCGCCACACGTGGGATTACATAGCAGTGGGGATAAAAAGTGCTCTTACATCAAATGTAAGTGTGATGCATACTGTGGGCCCAGATAGCTATATTATTTACAAACCAAACCACGACATTAAAACCACTCGCTTCTCAATTGAAACAACATGAATGTCATACAAACATATGTGATATTATAACCTTTAAATGTGATATATTGTCATGTTCTAGCTTGAGAGCAGTTAGAAAGATTTTCTTTTCAGTATATTTCAGGACTTAAGATATTTTCTTTACAAGAGCTCTGGGAGGAGGGGGGGTGGGACGGAGGAGTGAGGGGAGGACAACAAATGCATTAGAGACACTGCAGTACGACAGCGGGTGAAAGAGGAGACCATGAGTGCCACTTCAAAGTCGCAGCGTTGGTGTTTTGGGGAATGCACTTCTTTGCTGTGTTGAGAGACGGATGGTGTGTTAGCTAGCAGTAGCGCTATGGCCGGGCAGCGATTAGCTTAGCTCAGCCTGAGAGTGGCAGCAGAGGGCTCAAAAATACACCTCAAGCTCACTACTTAACATGTTGACTCTCGTTTGTTTACGAGCGTGGTGGAGCTGTTCCTGCAGACAAAAAGAAACCGTGCATGCTCCAACAAGGGCTTTGTTATATGGATCTTTATCAACCAAACGAACATAACGTCAGTTTTCTGTTCCTCTCTTTCCATTTGCAGCAGTACGGTCATGTTTGTAAAGCCACATTCATGCTAACGCTACCGTATTCCACATAATTTCATGGTACATTCAGACATTTTCTCAGCTTTTCCAGAGCGGCTCAGGAAGTTCAGCATCTTAATAACAGTGAAATTAACTTTAAGCAACAATTCATATCATCTGCTGCTCATCTCATTTTCAGGTCGTGGCTACAGGTGGTGAATCAGGCTAGCTTAGCGTTAATGTGGAGTCATTTACATTTACTGAAACCCATTTAAAGGTATTTCGGGCTTCTGGCTCAGGTGACCACAGACTTATTTCTAGCTTTGCTTGCAAGTGATGACAGCTAAACTTAATGTGATTCAACAAGGGTTCAGAAAAGGATGCAGAGTGAATTTGGATTTTATAAAATGCTATCGAACCCCAGCCCTCCAGATGTTATGTTTTGGTAAAGCACTACACTGATATCAGATCTGTACTTGGCATCAGCCAATAACCTAATTTTGGGTATCGGAGCCGCTATCGGTGGACAGAAAGTTTGATTTGATCGACGACAACTTGCCACTTTTTTTACATTTCATTTCGTACAGCGTGTATATTAGTGAGCTTTCTCAGTGCTGGTAGGCAGATTGTTGAGCTTGGCGTGAGCCGGGCTAGCTGTTTAACCCTGCTTATTTGTCCTGAATCAAGCTAACGGTCTCTAGCTTCATCTAAATGACGGACGTGAGAAAGCGATCAATCTTCTCATGTAACTGCAAAGAAGCAACTGAATATTTCCCAAAACGTCAAACAGACACGTGTCTCATTCCTTGCATACATTCATACAGCTTCTCTACATTTAGAGACTTGTATTTTCTACTGAAACGGGGAGACGGCAGTCCAGATGCACGATCACACAACGATCACTGATGGCACACCAGTGAGGAGAATGTATCTGCTTCATATACTGTGTGAACCGAGAGCTTCCTGGCGCTGAGCCTGCATTGTGCAAGCTTCGGGTGGCGTCGGTCGTTTCCAGCATTGACGTAGTCGGCCCTTGGTGACTTTACAACAGTGAAAGCAGTGGGCACATTCTCACGATAATGACACGAAAAAGTAGAAAACATTCTTTCTCATTAAAAAAGAAACCTCGCAACCGAAAAATGAACCAAAAAAAATAACAGAGTACTCTTTAAGTGATACAGCGACTGTTAAATTCAAGACACTGGATTTATAGTAGTAGCAGCAGCACTAGCTACAGACAACTTAACAGTACACTCAAGTGTGTCAGATAGTAACAACAACCAATAGGAATATCACAAGCGTTTTGGAGAGAGGCTTTTCCACGTTCCAGTCAATCTCTGGCAGTGTCTGCTGGATAATTTGTTTCCACATGTATTCACATATGACGTAACTGCAGTCGCATGTCAGGCCGACCTGGCATAGCATCTCTCACCTCTGAACAATCAACACACAAGCGTACATCTATCTACCCCCTTAAGAAGCTGTAAACAAATTTCCCTCATGTCTCTGATGCATTTTTTTTATTTTTTGTTCCTTTTTAAAAAGTCTATTTCTTTCTGTCTTTCAAGTCTTTCCCTTTGTTCTCCTTTTCCCGGTTCTCCTTCTCGTATTTGTCCTTGTCCGATTTCGTCACGCTGTTGTAGGAGGGCGGGGAGGCCGTGGACGGGGTCATGTCCGTTTTTTCCGAGGTGGAGTTCTCGGTGAACTTGCTGATGACCATCACGTCCTTGTCGGGGTCGCGGATGCCCTCCTTCAGCTGCTCCTTGTAGAGGGCGGAGGCCTTCTTCATGGCCAGGCGGATCATGTAGCGGCGGAAGGCTCTCTGGATGATTATGGCTGACATGTCCTCCTGCTTGCGGCGGAGGGTGGTGGTGATGGGCTCGTAAGACACCTTAGAGGGGTTAGAGGCCATGAAGCGCTCCTCCATCTGCCCGCGCAACACGTCCATTTCGCCGCCTTCGCCCAACACTCGTTTGGTGAAGGCGAACAGGATGTCGAGGCAGTGAATGCGCTCTCCGCTCACCATGGGCAGGTCCATGGAGATGAGCTGGATAATGTTGGGCTTGGGCATGCGCAGCGGCGGATCCAGAGCGTCTGCAAAGTCCGACAGCTTGCTGTACTCCATGAACTGAGTGGCGTCGGGGTCGAAGCGCTCCCACACTTCGTAGAACATCTCAAAGTCGTCCTCGCTCAGCGGCTCGGCGCTCTCCTCTGTGGCCACGCTGAAGTTCTCCAGGATGACGGCGATGTACATGTTGACCACGATGAGGAAGCAGATGATGATGTAGCTGACGAAGAAGAAGATGCCCACTGACGGGTTGCCACAGTTGCCTTTGTAGTAGTTGCCCGGGTGCTCGATCTGGCTGTCGCAGTCGGGCTCCCTCTTGTTCAGGATGGGCGCCAGCAGGCCGTCCCACCCGGCTGAGGTGGTGATCTGAAACAAACAGATCATACTGTTCCCGAAGGTCTCGAAATTGAACATGTCGTCAATTCCCGACTCCCGCTTCACGTAGGCAAAGTTGGACATGCCAAAGATGGCGTAGATGAACATGACCAGGAAGAGGAGGAGGCCGATGTTGAACAGGGCAGGGAGCGACATCATCAAGGCAAAGAGAAGCGTCCGGATGCCTTTGGCGCCTTTGATAAGGCGGAGGATGCGGCCGATCCTGGCCAGACGGATCACTCGGAACAGCGTCGGGGACACAAAGTACTTCTCGATAACTTCAGATAAAAACATGCCTGCAAGAGCGAAAAAACATCACATTCATCACACCGTCTTACTCACAATTTACTGGAAAGCTGAGGCGCCTTAAACATCTCCTTACCTACGATGGACAGGATGACCACCACAAAGTCAAATATATTCCAACCGATGGTGAAGTAATAGTGACGCAGGTAGATCATCTTCAGCACGCACTCCCCGGTGAAGAGCACAATGAAGACCAAGTTGATCCAGTAGAGGATTATGTCCATATCTGGCGTCTGGTCGTCGGTCTCCACCATCATGGTCACCATGTTAAGGCAGATGAGGATCATGATCACGATGTCGAAGGCCTGCTTTGTGATGCAGTCGAACACGCAGCCTTGAAATGCATTCTGAGGGCAGAGGAGGAAGAGGAACAAGACAGCAGCAGTCATTTCACACCTGCTTGTAGTCCAATTAGTAAAAGCTGAGTCGAGCCCGCAGTCTGAGCACAGAGATCCCATTTACACCTGGTATTAAAATGAGATCTGTATCTGTAAACTTTGTGAAATGCTGTCAAATCCAAAGTTTCCTCTAACTCAACAACTCACAACTCTTCTTCAGGGAGTCTGATTTGCTGCCTCAGTTTATTCATGTGAAGGTTTTGCTCTGGAGTTTTGCTTAATGAGGACACATTAAAAACACCTGCTGTAAACATGAACGCAAGATTGGTTACCTGGATAGTGTATCTGGATACAGATGCTATTTTAAAACCAGGTGTAAATGTGGTGTTAGAGTCTTACTGTTGGCCGAGGTATC
>JAPZEA010000011.1:2096831-2114767 GCA_029783685.1 Heniochus monoceros
TTGAATTTGGCAAATGATAGAAAGGTACGGGGCAGGCGTTCCCCACACTGTTCTATGCTAGAGGCTCTGCATCTGGAGAGCATGTTTCAAGCCCTGGAGCCTACAACCAATGTCCTGGATGAGCAGGAGTTCATCTCGTTCATCCTGCAAAACGACCGCATTCCTTCATGCCATCAATTATCATGACCAGCCTCTTCTCTGACAATGCCATACAGAACTACTGTGGCTCACTCTCATCCAGTCAAGCATCACTGCAGACCTCCACATTCCTCCTCTGTCAGTGTGCATCCTGGGACGTCCATTGAAGCAGTTGTTGAGGACAGTCGTGCCAGCTTTCCCCCTGTTTGTTATTGGGTCATCCATGGTCCGTCAAGTTCAGATCAGCAAGTGCCACTCCTGCTGCCACCCGGCTGCCCTTGTTTAGGACATTGCAACCTCCATCCTACTCCATCCAGATCATGCAGGATCTCATCTTTTATCTATGAACATTCCTACAAAATGTTTACCACATGAAGGTTGAAAGTGAGTCAATATCTTAAGTACTCGTCTTACAGTTTGCCCCATCATGAAAATCCCACAGCTACACTATTCCTGTAATAATCAGCAATAGATCAGTCAGCCATGATGGTGCTCACTCTGAGAAACTTGTTCATGTTAAACCTGCTGTGTCATATCTAGCTGTTGCTAGTAGTCTAAAGCTGGCATTGCTAAATGTCAGGTCCTTATCCAACAAAACTGTCATTGTTAATAACATTATGTGTAACAACAAACTTGATTGTATTAGGCTAACTGAGACCTGGCTGGATGAGACTGGTAATAAGGAGTTGACAGAAATGTGTAAATCTGAAAATTTCAGTTTTATACATTGTTCAAGATGCAAGAGGGAGAGTGGAGGACTTGCTGCCCTCTAAGATCATCATTTAAATAATATCTATTTTGCAATTTTCGCATCTTTTAAATATGATGCTGTGGTTTGTAAATCTGTATTCCCTGAACTATTAGTTACACTGTGTCACCCTCCTAAACTCAAACATGGCTTCTTAGAGGAATTTGGTGAGCTGCTATCAAACATTTGACTGCAAGGTCATCTGACGGGACTTCTACATAACCCCAAATATCCTGATACAAAACAGTTTAGTGCTCTGTTAGGATCAAGACTAACCACAGCACTGAAACATCTCTAATAAAAATAATCAATGAAATAAAGATCAACAATGCTTCAAACAAACCCTCCATTTTAGCATTACTAGACCTGACAACAGCCTTTGACACTGTTGACCAAAACATTTCACTGTGAACAAGAAAATTCAGTTGGACTATGTGTCTCTTCTTGTCTACTAGGCAGGACATTCTCTGTGCCTCCTGACAGCTTAAAATCTGGCTATTTTAACATGTGCTGTCGGGGTCCCATAAGGCTCAGTTACAGGCCCTTCATTGTTCAATCTGTAGATGCGCTACTTGGTTCCATTCATACAGAAGCACAGTATATTTTACTATTTATATGCTGATGATACACAATTGTATATTTCAGTTTCACATGATAACCCCAGCCCTGTAATTCACCTATATCAGTGACATTAGACACTGGATGGTCCCAAACTTTCTGCAGTTAAACAAAGATAAGGTTGAGATTCTTGTGGTAGGTGCTGGAGGTCAGGGACAGGAGGTTCACTCCACACTCATCTCGCTGTGTCTGAAAGCCAGTGAGCAACTTCACAGGCCACTTTACAAGTTTAACTAGGACAGCGTTTTACCACCTAAAGAATGTTTCCAAAGTCAAATCTGTCTTGTCTCAGTCAGACGCTGAAAAACCGGTTCATGCATTCATCTCCTCAAGGGTAGATGACTGTAATGCCCTTCTTGCAGGAATTCTCCAAAAGATGGGGGCGGCTCCAGCTCATTCAAAATCCTGAGAAGTCAGTGGGATGTCAAAAACCAAACACATTACTCCTATACTTAAATCTCTTCACTGGCTTCTGATGAAATACAGAGCTGATTTCAAAAATATTGCTCTTTGTCTACAAATCACTAAATAGTCTAGTCTAAATATAGTATAGTCTAAATACATCTCTGACCTACTCACAGCTTATAAACCGTCCAGAACCCTCAGATCAGTGGCTCCATCTCTCTCTCTCTCTCTCTCTCTCTCTCTCTCTCTCTCTCTCTCTCTGTCTCTCTCTCTCTCTCTCTCTCTGTTGACAAGCTTATTCTCCCAAATGCTGAGCAAATAGTAGATTATAACTTCTTGATCCACTAAAGCTTAACTGATGAAGAACTGGTTTAGACAATTAAGCACATGGGCAAAAATGGACAGTAAGACCACAGTTTCACATGATCTGGATGTGGATCATGATATCAATTCTGCCTGCACTGTGATCACATCAATCCTGGTGCTTCTCAGGTCAAGGGAAGTGATGTGGAATCTCTTGAAGGCCCACTAGAATGTGCGGGGGCTAGGATAACAGACAGAGGCAGCTGAAGTTATCCATAGGTCTAATTTTCATTAGCCTTGCTATGCTAGACATAAGAACTTTAAGATCATCTGGAGAAACTTGCTAGCACTTGTGCTAGCTCAGCTATGTCTGCTGGTCATGCAAACCTCGTCTCACACATTGTAACAGCTATTTTTCCTTTGCAGAGGAAAAATAAGCACCATCCGTTACTTGTGACGGACCACTTTAGATAGCAGGACTCTCTCTGACCTTTGCTCTCTGGTTCTGGAACCAGACCTGGACCACACGAACACTGAGTCCTGTCTCTGCAGCCAGGGTCTCTCTCACCTGCAAGTCACAGCACAGTCACACTCATTAGCCATTTTTACAAATTAGCATTATGTGTGTTAGTGGCATGTTATTATGTATGCTAATAATCTGAGAGAGGTATACATGGTGCTTGTATATAGCTGGATATTCAAAGAAATCTCATGGAGGTGCAGACAGACAATGTTGACAATACAGTTGAAACAGAAAACAGTACAGAGCTGCCTTGGAAATGCTAAAGTTTATGCCCAGAACCAAACTGGGCCCATTTCAAACACATCCTATCCCTTGTTTCAAGGGATATAAAAAAAATTATATCAGGACGTATCTCTTAATCTAAAGATCTGAATGTCTGGGCCACAAATGTTATTTGTGAGAAATTACAGTTTACTTGTTAAAAACTACAGTGATCTCAGTGAGCTCACCCTCAAACTTAAGTTATGTAGGAACTGGTGGTGCACATGTTTTCTTTCTATTATCTGTTAAACTCATACTCAATTCTAACATCAAACAGAAACTCTCTTAAGGAATTTATGGGACTCTCTAGTTTCTTTCTGCACACTGTTCATCTTGTGTGTTTAGCTGGTTTTATGTGCCTTCCTAACGTTGAGACACTTTTATTCAGCGATAGTGTTCCCCGTCTGATTTCCTGATGTAACAAATGGAATGACAGATCAGAAACGAGAGTGTAAAACTTACGCTGTGGCCGCCAAACAAAACTTTAGAATGTCATTCCGCAGTTTGATAAGTGCATCATTTCAGTAAAATATCTCACTATACTCAATCGTGTCTGCTCACCTTTCTGCAGGGTTTGGAGGAGACCTCGAAGGAGGCCTTGAAGGCTCTCCTCTGCTGGGTGGTGAGGATGGTGCGAGGCCGTTTGGGCCGGCGAGGGTCTTTGCTGTCATCGTTGCCTTTCCCTGCTGCAGGACACTTCTCTGACTTCACATCCAGATTCTCATCCTCACTTTTATCTGTCACCACATTATTATTTCATTACAGACTTGACTGCCGTTTCGTGTCTACCTGTATCGAATTCTCTTTTTCTGCAATACAGGCAAGGTAAAATTCAACTGGACTGATGCTAATGAGAAGCAATATTTCACTTAGAGATTCGTACATGAAGGAATTAATTGGATGTGTTTCCAGATTCACTGGGTGTGCAGTAGTCTGCTACAGAATGCCCAGCGTTACCTGAGTCCGAGTTGTCTAGACTGACTGTGCTGAGCAGGTCCTTCTCCCTCTCATAGTCACTCTTGCACAGCAGCTGACCTTCTTTCAGAACAAACTCGTCTCCCTTGCACAGCTGGCGCTCACAGACGCAGCAGCAGAAGCAGCTGAGGTGGTAAACACTCTCCAGAGCTCGCATTACAAACTCGGTGGGTGCGATCTTCTCCAGACAGCCGCTGCACTTGGTGGCAAACAACCTGACGACACAGAGGGGAGAGAGGGGAAAGTTAGCAATATAGACTGTATGGGGAAAAAATGTTCAATAACCACATTTCAGCCAGGAGAGTCTTAAAAGAAGTTCCTTAAAGAATAATTAAATTATATGACATAGCACACAGTAGGAGTCAATTGTGAAACCATTGTGATGTCATTTTTTGAAGGGGCGTAGATGCCATGAGCTGTACAGGAATTGCCCCCACCCCCCACCGTGACATTGGTGGTGGTGGTGGTGCAGGGCAATGGGCGAGTGAGCTCAGTGGAAGGACCTGTGATAAATGTGAGCTAGAGAGAGAGAGAGAGAGATGCTGGCTCAGTCCACATTATTGGTGGACTGTTGATGTTATTACAGCTTTTTATCACACCTTTGTTACTCTGGACACTTAAAGACCCACTTGTCTCTGCTTAGTGTCACAGGCTTTTCCCATGAAGGGCCCTTGAACTTCAGTTCTGGAGGTCTTGGTTAAGAATATCCAGGTAGAGCTGAAGAACATCCCCATCAGGAAAGACAAAGAAAAAAAAACTGGTGACAATGCAACAAGTGAAGAGAATGAACTGGCAGGAACCTTTGAGTCCTCTGAGAGAGAGAGAGAAAAGGAAAAAGCAGGCAGAGTACACTGCGTACACTGAACGGTGTGTCATTACTGTACATGTATTTGGTGTAACCACAAACCAGAAAAGAAGCCAGATGTGCTCCAGATAAATGAATGAGCGATTACTTAGCACTCATTTTAACCCTTTCATGCTCTCTGCGTATGAGAAGGGCTTTTTGATGTTGTAATTGGCCCACAGGAGGCCTGCTCAGATGGCTGATTCAGACGGGAAGTATAGGAACAATTTTCCAACCACTCTCCACAACCACTTATATGTGATTGTGAGTGCTATTAGATGAAAGAATATTACTGAACCAATGTGCTCTGAGTATGGTCCGCTTTGACAAATTCAAGATGCCTGATTGGTTTGATTTGTCTGATTTAGTTCCTGGCGGCACGGTGGTGCTGCCTCACAGGACCGAGACTCCAGATGCTCTGGCTTCCTCCCACGGTCCAAAGACAGGCAGCTTAACAGGTGACTCTACAGGAAGCCCATAGGTGTAAATGTGAGTATGAATGGTTGCTTGTCTCTTTGGCTGCATCCACACTAAGAAAACTTTTGCTACGTTTACACCTAGTGTCCATAGTGGTCCGGCTTTTTAGAACACGATACTGGTGGCAGGTTCTCTGTCGTGGGAGTGTTCGATCATGTAGCAGTGACCTCCGTAGCACATTGCGACCCTTCTGTTGCTCAATAAAATTGGATTTAAAACACAGTTTTGCAGTGAAAAAGTATTAGTGTGGATATAGCTTATGTGTGAGCCCTGTGGTTGACTCACACACCCCCGTCGTGATCCTCAGGACAAGTTAGAATAGGTTTTTCAAATGTCACTGCCTCCACAAGTTGTAATCTCAGCAGAGAACGACGAATGTGAACACCTTCACCAGGAGCCGTGCAACTCACCTCACTCAGGCTATATCCAGACTCGCTTTACTTTACTGGGCACTAGCAAAACCTACCACCTATTCTCTGACAAGAATGTGGACATTGGATAATTCTGCAAAACCCAGCATTGTATCCACTCACATTTTTTATCATTCCGTGCCATTGTTTGAAAAATGATCATGGCAGGATGAATGACCTTTAACTTTAAATTCCTTTAGCCACAAATTCAAATGTTTGCAAATGAGGCAGATGACTTTATCTGTCCCCTGAGGTCCGACGAAGTGAGAGGTGATCCATTTTTCCTGAAACCTTTTCTCGTCACACAACCAGGGTTTTTTCCATGGTGGCTTTTCCATCTCACCTCCTCATTAAACTGCAGAGGTGCCCACCAAAATCACTAACTTTAGTTAACAGCACTATGATGACAGGACATAATTTACCAAGCTGCCATGCAACCAGCACAACTGCCGTGTGTGGATTCATTTGTGATGAGTGTGATGACCTAAAGCTCAAGAGCAACCAAGCAAACCAAGACTGGGACTCAAGATGAAGCCACAGTCACGGCCAGCACAGAGCTCTATGGACACATTCCTCCACCTGACAGCTCAGAGTGAAAGTGAGAAAACGTCCCGGAGACAGAGACGAGATTAGAGAAGCCAAGGAGGGAGAAAAGAATGACAGGGAACAAAAGACGAAAGAGAGCGAGTTGAATGGAGGGTGTTTTTAGAAATGCAGAATGGTGTGGAGAGTGTTTGTGTACGTGTGTACTGGGGTGGAGTAGAGCTCTATGAAGTGAAGTGCCTCCTTGCTCTGTGCTGGACGTTGGTAAAATGTCAGCCCTGTGACTGACAGGAGGTGACAGATTTTCTGAGGAGGCAGAAAAATAGCTTGTAAATAAATATGCAGTTGAACAAGGGATCCTAAAAATGCAAACGGTTCTGTTCCCATGGGAACATTTACGCAGTCACCAAATTTCATGATAATCTGACCGACACATTTTGTGTGTGTGTGTATGTGTAGATCACAATTCGGCCTTTATATCACGCTATGCAAAGCAACAGGTCACAAAATCTTTAGGATTCATCCTTTATGTGTTGAAACTACGTTGCAAGTTTCATGCCAATTTGGCCAGTAGCGAACTGACATCAACCACCTGACTGATGTCACCAACTCTTTCATTTAAAAATTATGTTTACACCTAATAAACATCAGAAAACACATTCCCTATAATCCTGCCCAGAGAAAATTCTTTCTCAACCTAACGAGTGAATGTCCGCAGTGAACATAGCTGTAAATGGTCATACATACAGAATACTGAGTACTGAATGTATATTTCCTCTTACTGCAATATCCACTGATCACAATGAAAGGATTTTATAGTTATGTTTAGAGAACTGCAACAGTCAAGTGACCAGGATAAAATGTTCATGTTGTATGTTGCTTATATGTATCATGTCAGTGAGTCTACAGCCATGCTAGTGGCTCTATGAGGCTGGTACAGTACAGTGGAGGCTGAGGGGAATGCCATTACTTTGGACATAAAGTAAGTATTGGATAAAGGAAAATTAACAAAGGTATCACAATTCATCCTGAGTTGCACATGAATAAACATGTTTCTGTCCAAATGTAGTGCAAAGTTTAACCAAATTCCCTGAAAATCATCAAAACAAAACAGAAAAAGGATTAATGTGTTTCTAACCAACCACTACTGTTAAGTGAATATTGGGAGTTGGCACACTGAGGTGAACAGTTGGTGGCGCTAGTCCTCCCGTCGGGTGCCTTTAAACCATTGAAGAATAAGGACACAACATGATGACATAATTAAAAGTGCGTCAGTCAAACCCAAAGTGGTGGAAAACGGTGTACAGTATAAAACGGTGGAAATATGATATCTGTGTTTGTTTCATGTATTCATTTAAGGAAGGTTACAGTCTCCTCATTGCTCCACACAGATCTGATGCTTTCATCTGCTCTACATGACTCGCTTGCTTCTCTGCAATATCTCAGCATTTTTTTTTTTCCTGCCCATTTTTTTACGCGCAAATTAAAAATGTGTATAAAAACAGGATGGAAGGATGAGAATAATCCATACCAATCCATCCAATGACTGTCCAAAGTCAAGTCAAAGTACACTTCTGTAATACAAAGGGTGCACTGGATATATTATATATATATATTAGTTATATGTAGTCCACCAAAATAAGCATCTACATACTGTGTTTGTAGCCACCTTTTAGAACAACATGTTTTTTTTTTTTGATCTGATGTCCTTATTGACATGACACCAAAACTGTTACAAATCTGCTCAACAATACATTTATTTTAACTCATGGACTACTTGGTTAGGTTTAGGGAAAGATCAATGACTACTTTGTGAAGGATAGTGGACCTTTGTCTTCACGGTTACAATAAAAACTACAACAGGCATCGGAGGCAGGCACGCTGAGTGTCGAGTCTTGGTGCAGGGTTAAAGGAGGGCAGGACAGAGGGATGTGAGGAGGAAGGACGGCGCTGTGAGGCAGGTACAGAAGGGCTCAGTGTTTGGACAGCTGCACTCCTCCTCCTCCTCTCTGACTGCCACTACCCTCCTCTATTCAACAGCTCTTTCTCCCTGCTGTCCACCTCCCTCCGTCTCTCCCAGTTCCTCTTTTCCAACCTGTCTCTCTGGCTGTCTGTTCAGAAGCTGATATTTACACAATGACACTCCAGGCCAGTGGAGAAAAGTGAAGGAGGGGACAGGAGACAGAGACACTCATGTTATTGTAGATATCAATAACAACAACAACAACAACAACAACAATAATAATAATTGTTATAATAATAATAATAATTATTATTATTATTATTATTAGAAGAAGAAGAAGAAGAAGAAGAAGAAAAAGACGGATAAAAATTTAGGTTGAAAGTGTTTTTTGATCCTTAGCAGTTTTGCCAACATAAATGTAAATATTGGCTATAGGTTTGTATCAGAGTAACACAGAACATATGTCTTTGTGATCAATTTTTTCTTGGCATTTCAACATAATTATATAGAGGTGGGGTTAAAAGTTGATAGATCCCAAATAAAGCTGATGATGAAGATGATGATAATCACATATATCCATGCATTATCAGCACAAAATTGACAAGTAACCAAAAAAAAGAAAAAGAAAAATGAAACAAAGAAAGAAACAAAGAATTTTGTCACCCATTTGTCCTCCCCAACCCCTCTCCCATATTCCTCCCTCTGGCTCCCTGTAACCCCACCCACACTGGACCTTATGGGCAGGGAGCACAGCTACATGAAGGATTTCTTTTGCACGAACACTTGAAGCGAAAGCAAGCTCTTTGTCGAGAGAGCAGCGACCGCAAGCACTGGCCCCACCTAAGCACGATGTATTGGGATTTGGGTTAGAAGCAGTCACTTAAAATTTATTTTTTTAGATGTTTCTCGTCACCCCCACGTCCAATGTAATGTCTGCACCGCTGCTGTTATGGTAATGTAACACTACACTATGCGTCATGGTTGTTAATGGACTGTTTTCTGTTTTCTGTTCGCTTTAATGACCATGTATGTGTGTGAAAATGGCTTAAACTAACAGAGTGTTAGAGTTCCAGTCTGTTGCCCCAGTCTGTAAATGGTTAAAATGATTTTCCCTGCCCCACTCTGATGCAACAGCCAGCAACATTTTCCAGTGATTGTCTTACTGTATATTACTCCAGTGATGAAGTAAATCATCAGTCAGAACCGTTTTAAGTACTGAAGTAAAAACAGCCCCACTGAGACACATAGATTCATTTAATCGCTGTATATCACAGCAACCCCTTTGAAGCTGAGGTCCAGTATTTTTCTGATCAGTCATCTGACAAATATGGTCTATTATTGTTATTAATCTCACAGTAGTGACGTGGAAATTAGACGATGATAATGATGGTTGAATAAATACTGAAATATTAATGAGACAAGATTTTGATATTTATATTTATATTATATATTTGGGTAAATCCATTGTATTAATCAAAGAATCAACAAAATCTTTAGAATAACCAATGAACTAGATAAATTAAGTGAATTAATCGCTAAAAAAAAGCATTCATTAGGTGCAACTCTAGACTTCAATAAACCCAGAGCCATGTAGAGAGAGAGGGTTAGGGTTAACCCACTTCTCCATCTGTTCTTCTCGGTTATTAGTCCACTGGAAGCTGTAAGGCCAGCTAGCCACAGATATCGCTGCTGAACACAGAGTTCCAAGGACAGGACTTCTGGCAAGTAAGGAATCGTTTTGGACAATGTGCTTGATAGTATCTCTACAACCCTCTTCCAGAACTCCAACATCATATGAAAAATGTGTCCAATGCATTTTGAGTGCAAAGTACAATTTGGTGATTGGCTTGAATTCTATGCAGCGTGTGGGGAATGAAGTGTGTTCTGCACATTAACTTAAAATAAAGAACTTGATGGTTGGGGTTCCTAGAAGATAGTTGCATGCTGTGCCAAATTAGTTTCCAATTTGGGCTGCAGCTATTTGAGGAGAGGTCCGCCTTCCACAGTCTGTCAGTAGATAGAGGCTTACAGGACGCCTTATGTAAGATGGAATACACTGTTGAGACCCGTCCGTTGGGACTGGTGAGAACGGTTTGAAATGGATGTGTGGGGAGAGGTCTTTTGTTGGTCTTTTGTTCTTTATATTGTATGACTGAGATGTGAGCAAGAATTCCAGTGTTTTAAAACAAATAAACATACTTGGGCTCATTTGAAATTATGAATGTATTGCCCTTTCATAAAAACGTTTGTCACTGTGACTCTGGCAAAGATGCTGCAAATTCAAATGAGCGGCAAATGAAAAAAAAAAAAAAATGAACTGCTTCATTCAAGTTTGTCCCTGTTTCTCGACCAGTTCAGTAGTTTTCATGTAGTTTTTCACACAGTTCAGTTAGACTCATTTACTGTAATCACTCCAACACTCCAATAGGAAACCTTTGTGTTGGTCAACTGCATGGTTTTTATAATGATGCAAATGGCTTCAGTGCAGGAGAACTGAACAACACATGGTCGACATATGGGCCTACTGAGAGCTCAAATGGTTATTAGAATCTACAAAAGAAAATTACGGTCTAAAGTCAAGCTGTTATGTATTATACAGTATCTACTTTAAATCTGATTCCACAAATCAACCATCTGCTCTGTTGTCTAGCTAACATATAGAGGATGTCAGAGAGAAAATAAAAATAAATGAAGAGAAGAAAAGAAACACACCCAAATCCATCTCGCTATCAGTTCACATGGCTACACCCATCTCAAGCCTCTTATCAATACAGCCATCCCTCTATAATGGCTAGTTACTGCTCTGTGAACTCCTCTCAAACATTTGTCTTTCACATTGTACCATTCCTATTGATTTCTGTCCACGTTTTCATTACTCAGTGGTAAAATGTCATATGAAACACAAATTCCATTGCTTAAAAGGTGATGTACAGCATGTGATATGATATTGAGGATTTGACAGTTCCATTACTGTTGCAACTGTACTGCATGTGTTTTGACAAGATTGGTGAACACATGATCACACCTCAGCACAGCGATGACGAGGCCATGTAATTCCTGACTGATGGATACATCTCTTTGCCGTGCAGAGTTGATTACAGCAAAAAATGCACAGCAGACCGCTGCCTTGTTCTCATGTGTGAACTTTGTCATCTCTGCTCGTGTGACAATCCCAGATCAATACTCAATCAAAGAGTTTTTTTGCTTTCGGCTGATCTCTTGCTCCTTGGTGCGAAAGCCCAGAGACCGAGCAGTGGACTGCTTGCTAAAAAAAAAAGTACAGAACTGTAGCAGGAGATGAGAGAGGAAGGGAGAGCAGGAGTAGTCAGAGGAGATTCTCAGTCACCGTGTACAGTTAACTTCACTCAAACTCAGCGGGACGCATTATTAATTTGGAACAAGTAGGAGACTAGATGGAGGAGGCTGCCTCTACCAATCACATTCTCATCAGTACGCTGTGCTCAGATCACTGTCTTAATGAAAGAATTGAAGTGCCATACTGCTCAGAAGAAAAGAATGAAGCTCTTTATAAGAATGCTTGCGAGACAGTGCCTTCAGTTAAAACACCACATTATCATTGCTGGCTCATTTAGGTCAGTCAGGGCAGTGAGAATACTGTATACAGGAATTCGGAGCTTAATTAGAATCATTTTGACGTTTCTACATTCAGTGAAAAGACAAGTGCTAGACACCACATTTACCTTTTCCTTAGAAATGTCCTCAGAATAAACAAGTTCTGAATACACAGTTCTTTAAATTTCCATTTGCTAAGGCTTCACCGTGGCAGTACTTATCAACAATATGAAAGACGAGAGAAAAGAGGATGTCAAATGGCGATATGCGGTAATGATAGGGAGTGAGATTCCACTTGTATGAGCTTGGCTATCTGGGTATTCTATTAGTGAAACTGTGTGTAGCACTTGCCCAGGATCAGTTTCAGTTTTGCGGTTATGGTGAATTAAATTATGGAGGAAATATCTGCACATTGATATACTCTGCTGTATGACGGTTCATAACAGAGATCTGGACATGGTGATGCCAAACCTCTGGTCTACATGCAGTGGGCATATCTTTTTTTCATGTGAAACAACAAAACTGAGTCTTGAGCTTACAGCATGCTAACACACTCACAATGACAGCGCCGAAGTGCTGATGTTTAGCAGGTATTATAGCATATTCATCATCTTAGTTGAGTGTGTTACATACTAACATTTACTATTCTGCAAAAAACACAAATTACATCTGAGGCTGAGGGAAATGCAATTAGCTTAGCAGGTATTCAGTTATATACCAAAGCATTAGAGAAACTGACGGTTTGACCTGGTGATGGTGCTATATGAATGATGATATGAACCTGCTGTACCAAATTTCATGGCAATCCATCCAACAGTTGTTGAGACATTTTAAATGAAACCACAAATGTGAACCTGCTGGTGGCACTAGAGGAACGCCAGGGGATCACCGAAATCATCAGGATTCATCATCTGGGAACCATGCATAGCTGTACAACATTTTGTGACAATCCATATTGTAGGTGTTGGGATAAGTGTAACGTATGACCTGCTGCTGGAAATGATGCTACGGATGAAATGTCAGGTTACCACCAGGTCAAATCCATCCTCTCACTACCATCAATAGGTATGGGTAACAGTTTTCATGTCAATTTCTGAGGCAGATGTTGAGATGTTTCAAAGTGGTAGACCAAAAAAAGAAAAAAAAGAAAAAAAACAAAGGGAGGGAATTTTGTACTGAAAAAAATAACTTCAGTTAATACTCATTTGATTTAATTCGGACTGCTGAAACCTCATACTGGCTTCAACTGACCTTTGCAAAGCATTTTTATACAGCCTGTGGATTTTGTCCCCCTGTCTCACATTGGAATTGCATCATAGCAGAATCTCCTCAGGGTCCATATGGACAGGAGGAACAGTGACAGTGACCAAAAACTGTTACTGAGTTACAGTTTTTGGTCACTGTTACAGTATCGTTTACACAAAGTAGTGGTATAAACTGCGATACCACAACCAACAAGCTGTATATCTGATTATTCGCTGTCTGTTCAGAAAGGCTCTCCTTGGAAATGTTTTGAAAAGTGGACTTTTTTCCGATAGAGAGTGGCTATGATGGCAGGGACCAGTCTTGTGAAACAAAGAGGATAGATAATCTAAATTGGAGAACCTGAGGTGCAGTGGGGGTTTTGAAAGGGGTAATGGCTGTCTTTTCTTGTCGGGGAGGGGGAGGGGAAATGGGACGATGGGGAGGGAGATTGGTTTGTCTGGTTGGACTCTGAGGGTTTCGAGTTTGTGTGTGTGTGCGTGTGTGTGAGTGAAGAAGCAGGTCCCTGCTGAACTGGAGAGAGGGGCAGATAATCAAGCCCGAGTTGGTGTGGGACTTTGTGTAGGGGCAAAGGAGAATAGAAACTCTTTAATAGATTAGCAGCACTCAAGTAGTGGAACGGCCACCAGGGAAGGCAAGAGTTGAGCCATTGTCACACCTTGAATTCCCAATCCTCTATACACCTTCATACAACTATACTTTTGGGGCTTCACATTCTGCTTTTGGGCAAAGGCTGTCTCTCTGAAATTAGGAATAAATTCTCATCTACATAACACTCATGCATGACAAGGAGAGGAGGGGTGGGGAGAAAAGGAGAGGTGGAAGGCTGAGAGAGAGAGAGAGAGAGAGAGAGAGAGAGAGAGAGAGAGATGGATGTTGATGCTATTTAGTTTTGGAATGACGCAGGGAATCACATAATGTTTGCAAGGGAGCAAAATAATTTACTCCAAACCACAGAAATGTATTCAAATAAAGTCATATTCACATGTATTCAGATCAAATCACTGCTGAAAATAAAGCCCATTTAGAATGCAATTTTTTCCTCTCAGTGGTGTAATGCATATTGCTCCCAACGGTAATTCAAAAGAAGATAGCTCTGTTAAGAAGGCTCAAGAAAATCAATGATGCCTTACTGGTGAAAAGAGAACAGATGCATATAAATAAGTGAGTCTCTCGCTGGATTGGAGCACACATTTCTATCCACTGGCCATAAGGACTTAGATCACATTGCACTGATATGTTCACAATTCCCGTTTTTAAACTTTCAAGCACGTCAGCATGTCACTGGCATATCATTTAATTACTTTCAGTTTAGACACTGAGACTAAATACGAGTCACCAAATAATTAGAGGAAAATAAAGGTTGAACAGGTGGGATTGTTACTGCACTCACCCAAATGGCACCATGTACATACACATCCATAAGTGCAGAAAAAAAAACAAAAAAAAAAAACTCATTTATCCTAACACAACAATGCCCCAGAGTTAATTGGACAGCAGCCTCGGTAGATACAGTACCTTGGACATTAATTTACCAGGCTTTCTCAGTCTGACAAGCTGATAATGAGGCATTGTGGGACAGCGGTTCACCTGGTGGGGTGCTGGACAGACTGTTCTCCAGCTAACAAAGAGAGAGAGGGAGAGAAAGGCAGAGACAGAGACCATAATGGGACAAACGGGCACCATCATGCTACAAATTACCTGCCAGTTTTGGTGTAATCTCTCAGTTGAATCATTATCTATCTCCTGAATCAATCTCTTACTTGCTTTCTCTGCACCCACTGACGACTACTGTTGGCACCCCACCAACCCTCTGCCTCAACTTCTTCTACTAGCCTTCCCCAAACTTACCAGTGGTATCTGAGCTAGCGATTAGCTATTGATGTTGTTCACCTTTTATTTTCCCGACGCTTTTCTCGGCCATGCTGGCAGCGTGAGAGCCCTGCCCAGCATTGCACGTGGCAGCAGAGACGCCGCAGCAGAAGAGTAAGCATGGGCGCTGAGAGGGAGCGTGGCAGGGGAGTAAGGACGAACTACGGGATAAGGACACAGGGCAGAGGACATGTGAATGACTGCAGTTCAGACAACGCTGTGACTGCAGGAGGTGTACGGGTGCAGACAAGTGATGAATGGCTCTACATAAGTGGTCAGCATAAGGCAGGTCCGCCAACAATGTGTGCTCCTTATAGGCCCCGTTTTTGTGTTGGCATATGGGTTAGTGGTGATGGTTTTTGAGAGAATACGAGTGTGCCAGTGTGGGAGGAGCATTAGAAGGCCTACTGGACTGGAAGAACATTTACTATTCATGATAGAAAATAATGTGTGACATGATAGAAGTTTATATCCACATTGCCCAGCCCTAAGCTACGTTTATCCAGCCTATGTGTGTGTGTGTGTGTGTGTGTGTGTGTGTGTGTGTGTGATGCCATGTATTACTCATGTTGTGGGGACATAAATCTGTTTATACAGTCACATTGTGGGGACTCGCCCTCCTTATGGGGACACAATGTAAGTCCCCATAATGGAAATCATTTCATTTTAGGGTGAAGACTGGGGTTAAGGTTAGGGTACGGTTAGGGTTAGGCAAGTAGTGGTTATTGTTATGGATAGCGTAGGTCTCCAGGAAATGAACGCAAGTCTATGTAATGTCCCCAAAAATGATGGAAACACGACTGTGTGTGTGTGTGTGTGTGTGTGTGTGTGTGTGTGTGTGTGTGTGTGTGTGTGTGAGAGCGAGATGGAGCAGAGACGGAGCAGAACAGAGGACCAGATCCCATCCCTCTCTCCCTTCACAGCAGGAACTCAGGCCTTAATTACCTCTGATATAAACACAAATTAGTCTGGAACACAAACAGAGACTGGGCTATGAGTAATATCTTCATTTATACCCCATCATGTCCAATTACACAAGATATATCACCTAGATGCTAGGTTTAACTTGCCTGCATGGTGTTGGCAGAGCAAAGATAAACATAAATTGCCCAAAACATGACAGTCTTAACACACAGTAAATTTCCAGCAGCACGCCATTACATCGCTAAAGTTCAGATCAAACAATTTTCTCTCTGCACATTAATTGTCAATATGCATGATTTTAGTGGTTAGTATTTTGTTGGTATTGCAACAATGAATCCCGAGTGACTTTCAAAACGAATGGAGAAGTAAGACTCACTGCAGAGGCATATGACATGGCACAGAGGAGTTAAACGCTGAAATGTATCATATGTGACACTGTGGGTGATTTTACATGTTTTAGCTCATTCACTATAAATTATATACACATCAATCCAGGCCACAAATCTGTCAATGCATTCTTTCTTCTTTTCAGACAGCCATTTGTTTCCATCCATCACATGACATGAATATTAATTGATACTTACTCAAACGACCTAATTCATTACAGTGGACGTCAGCTCTGCATCAGTTTTTGTCAGTATTACATCAAGGGTGTAAACTAAACCTAGTGCAGACTTTTCAAATCAATTTGCAAAATATATTCAGGCAGAAATAAAAACCTTCTACTCTGCAGCTTCTACCTTCTACTACTCCAAATGGCCCAAAACCAGCCTTCAATTCACTATTAGTACGCTTTGGATTGGCTAATTTTACCGGAACGGGCAGTTAAATACAATTCAGAATGTATGCATTAGTGTTGCACATGGACTATATGATTGACTTTGATGTGGAAAAATATAAAATCCCACCAATGCAGCTCAGCAGTAGTAGCAGCAGTTGTTTAAGCTGAGAAATATATAGAATAACACCGGCTTATCCCTCAATTAAAAATAAAGTTGTTTGCTCATGCTTGTTGCTTGTTCATGATAGCAGTCAGAGGGTAGTCAGAGTAAATAAAGCATTGTCAACAAAACTGATAACATTGCAAGTTACTAACACTCTAAACTTGGTTTGAAAAAGTTATGATGCAGGCAACCCCTGGTGAAATGGGGCAACAGCAGGCCAATAACAGTAGTTTATAGACCGGGCAAAGATGGAGAGAATAGAAAAACAGTAAATTTTGGGGAAGTAGGGAGAGAAGGAGACTTAGGTTAGCGGGTACACAAAGCCCGAGGCAGGAAGGGAAAAGAGAATGAGAGAGATAAAGAGGGACAAAGAAAAAAGGAAGAGTGGAGGAGTAAACAGAGAGGAAGGAGAGGGCTTGCCAGGAGACTCAGGCTTTGGCTGCCTTTGTTATCAGTTTGCACAGAAATGTCAGTGCACTGTGACATTCTCCCCTACAGCTTCCCCTGCCGCCCAGCCACTGCTGTGTAACACACACACCACACTGCTACAGATCTCTCTCTCTCACACACACACACACACACACACACCCCCACGGAGCACATGCACAGACAAATTGTGAAAGAACACATGCAACACACACTTTATATGCACATATTAAAAACATATTCACACCGCGTGTATAATTTTAACTGCCTGAGTACACCGATTTAAAAGTGCATGATACATTATGCGGTTGCAAAAGACAAGTCAAAAGTTGAAAAATTAATTTTGCTGACCTCAACACAGTTTGGCCTCTTGACCTTTGAGATGAGGATATCCATAGAGTACAACCGCTGCAAGGAAATTGTTTTTCCACAAAGGGATTTATAAGAAATGATTTTTTCAGGAGCACTTGTTGCTCATAGTAATAGACCCACAGAGAATTATGGAAATGTATGAAGTTTCATAGCAAGTTTCAGCATATTGTGAAGCAAACAGAGACCAGCTGCTGGACATAGAGGAAAATTTAGCCAGATAGTTCTTTCAGGAGCTGGTGGAATGGAGTGCATATTGAACTCAGATTCATGGGGTTCACCGCCAACATGACTCTGAATGAATGATAATGTTGCTCCGTATCTGCTGGATGTGTAAATTGGCAAATTTTTGCTAAC
>JAPZEA010000011.1:2338038-2351065 GCA_029783685.1 Heniochus monoceros
TACTGAATATTACACCATCTAAGCTTTTAGGCTTTTGTTCATTGTGATTTCATACGATAACAATGCCAATTGTCAGAATACAAATCAGCAGTGTGCGCAGGCATACCGATGAGAATGAAGGCCAGAGCGATACCAAAGGTCAGGATGTAGCCTCGGAGGGGCTCGTTGTTCTTGCCGTAGCCTTTGGCGAACATGCTCAGGCCGGGGTAGATGTTGTCCTTGCACAAAGCCTGTAGAAACAATTGCTCATAATCAAAAACTCCAAAATGTGCCACAATCCAAAAGTAAATTGCTCACTGGTTATTAGTGTCATTTATTAGATACCTTGTTGCAGTTTATGTTGAGTCTTACCTGAAAAACTTTGGGTGCACTGACCAAAGAGGCCAGAGCTGAGGACAGAGTGGCAGAGAAGATTCCAGCAGTGATGATGGGCCCGAAACCAGAAACCAGACTCATCACCTGAACGGAAAGTTAAATGCAAAGTGAACTGTTTGACCTCTGCACCACCTACCTCTGAAATGTTCAAAATAATCATCTTCTGCTGCTTCATACCTGGAAGTCATTATGGATGCCGAAGCGGCAGCCGTCTTTCTCGCTCTTACAGGAAGAGAAGTCATAGCCAAACTTGCAGGCAGCATCCGTGCAGTTGGCCATGAACTGAGAACTGACTGTGTCATTCATATTTCCACTAGCATCTCTCACGATACAGGAGCCTGGAGTGAGTATTATGCACATATTAAAAGCCTGTTCAGAAAAGTGACACCACTCGAAAAAGTGGTGAAGAAAGAGACTCTTAAAGCCACAGAGAATCTCACATTTACTGTAATACTGCACCTGTTGAAACAGCAACACCCAGGTAGACGATTCCTGTGATCAATATGGCCAGAAGGGTTCCTCTGGGAATGGCCAGCTGTGGGTCCTGCAACACACAACCACAACACAGACAGAAGATTACAAGCAATCTAGAAGTGCACAAATGTTTTCATTCTTAGCAATAAAGGGCTTTTAGATGATGTCATCGATCCTCTGCCACACTGAAGGTCTTCAGCTCAATCGCTGTTTCACTGTGGTGGGTTTTGTTAATAGTTACAGGTTACTTACAGCAAGGTCTCCTGAAATGTTGGCTCCAGCCAGAATACCAGTGGCTGCAGGGAAGAAGATGGCAAAGACGGAGAAGAACGTTTCTTCTCGGAAATCCGGACCCATGTTTTCCCACATGATTGAATCTGACAAAACAAAACAGAGTTGTAAACACAAAAAAGGCAGCAGGCTTATGAGGTGGTACACATGTCATTCGTGTCTTAAAACAAGTTCGACTTGATCAATCAGTGCGTGGTCATACTGTCGTATCCAAAGAAGCCCATGGATTCCTTCGACTTGATGGGAATGAAGGTCCCGATGAAGTAGTTTATGATGGCTGTGATGAGGACAATGAGCAAGAAGATCTGGGCCTACAGAGAAGCACATTAACCAGTTCATTAGTTATGCATCAACCATACTGTGTCCTGTAGTGGGAATTTTCATCAAGACTTAGACGTAAGCATTTCTTGTTGCACGCAGTATCAGAGATGGGACGCTGTTCATACCTTGGCCTCCCACTCCATTCCTGCCACAGAGATGCCCAGGAGAAGGATTACAGTGATGGTGCCAATGATCAGGACATCGTTGATATTATCTGTCATGATGGCATTTACACACTGAGAGACAATACAAGGAGCTGTTAAATGAAGTGCAAACATTCATGTTCTTTGATATGTATTTTTACTTGATACTGCAAAAGACTCGATATAATAGTTTAGACAAAAACAAAAAACAATGACGGGGAGCTCACAAATGAAACTACAATTAAAATGCAAAAAGTCTTTAAGTCACTGGGTTACAGGAATATGTGTAATATGCACGGCTATTTGCTGCTCAGTGACAGTGTCAGCCAGGATTAGCTTGGATATTGCTAATGGATGAACGAATGGAGAGCCAATAAACACCCTGAGTATTAGTTAACTTGGCTAAATTTGCTATATAAAGGGCGTCATACTGCTAACCATTCTCTCTTGGTCCAAGCTGTCTGTGCAGCTTGGGAAAGGTCAGGCACCCAGGAGAGCCAAAGTAATGAAATTGCACCAACAACAAGAGACACAGCAGGAGTCACTAACTGCTTTAAAGCACTATAAGACACAGAGACTTACGGCAAGAAGTTCCACCACAGTCTCAGCAAAGCCCACGACATACATGGCAACAGCCACTGCATTGGCGAAGGCAAAGATCAGACCAATAGAGCCTCCAAACTCTGGGCCCAGACTCCTCGAAATCAAGTAATATGCTCCACCTGGAAAGAGAAGGTAAAGGAGAAGATGTTAGTAAAAGTTAACTTGCCACTGTGAAAAGGTAGAACACGTTTAATTAAACTGATAACACAGATTTACCATTCTTTTATTAACTATGTAAATATCTACGATAGGATGATACTGCAGTGTTTGCATATGAAAGTACTGCATTGGGAAATAATTGTCAGTAGCCTGTCCCAAGCAAAGCATAAATGTGGTACAAACTGTCAGCCGGCCAAGTTGCTGTCTAGTCGACCAGAGTTAAATGGAAATGGTAATGGACTGCATTTTCACAGCACTTTTCTAGTCTTGCCGACCCCTCAAAGCACTTTACAACATAAGTCAGCATTCACCCATTCACACATGCATTCATACACTGGTGGCAGAGGCTGCCATTCAAGGTGCCACCTGCTCATCAGGAGCAACAACCATTCAAGCACAGTCACACAGCGATGGCACGACACTGGGAGCAATTTGGGGTTCAGTATCTTGCCCAAGGACACGTCAATATGTAGACCACAGGGGCCGGGGATCAAACCACCGGCTTTCTGTTTAGTGGACAACTGCTCTACTCCAGCCAGATTCATCCTCAGACCTGTGTGTTGTGTGAGCCATCAGAGGCCCCTATTAGTACAATTACCAATGGTCCATTATGCACTATCCTCTCAGAGTGTGGACTGTTAATGAACACCACAGCCACACACAACCGACAGTTGGGAGAGGCCTCCAGAGCAGCCCATGCTCCACATCAAAAGGTTATTTTAATACCAGGATCACATATCACACTGCCAATCAGCTGTTTGAAACGGCGTGTCTGGGTACCTCTAGCACTTGGCTCTAGCCTGTACTCATAAGCCATTTTCTCATATGAAATCCAGACATTGTCCAGAGTTTTCCTTTCACATGTAGCGCACAACATATCGGCGTCAGACATGTTGTCGCCTACTGGGAACACTCCGTTTGGTTTAGTGAGGGGTGGCGCCTGGGTGGAGTGTGGGTAGAGCATGGCTAGGGTTTGCTAAGGCTCGATAGAAACATCATCAACATGCCCACTCGCTCGCTGACAGGGCAAAGTCTGCTGAATGTCAGGTCCAACTGAATCAGGCATTGGCGTTCTCACGTATAGCTCGACCGGAAAACATCTAGATAAGTTCAGGGTCACAGTGCATATGTGAAAGGGACTATAGATTTAACTGCAACAAAGCGGCTTAGAGTTACCAAGAGGCCTTGCTGGAGAATTCAGTTCCAGACTATGCAAACTACCTCTTTAAGCTTTATACTGTGCATATAAGGTAGAGTTTAACTGCTAACTGTTGTCGTATGTCTTGTTTTTCTGTCAGAAATTCACCTTCACTGCTCCAAACCTCCTTGCAGACAAGGTGTATAGGAGGTTGTCTGCAAGGTGTATAGGGTGCTGTAAGCAGCACATTAGTTGTGGTTGTCTGTCACCCCCCATTCCCATGTAGACACTCAAACACTGGAGATGCATCAGGCTGCTATGCATTAGTCTCTTTCACATATGCACTGCAACCCTGAACTTTTCTAGACATTACCAGGAGGAGCCGTGTGTCGGAACACAAATGTCTGAATCAACTGGACCAGACATTAAACAGACTTTACTGGAAGCAAGTGGGCATGCTGATGATGCTGCACAGTAACTGCTGTGATATACAGGCAAGCAGAAAAGAAGGTGAGGCAGTAACTGTAACTGCTTCACCTTCTTTTCTGCTCTTTGGTTGACATTGCTAATATGTCTGAATATATGTGGTATTAATACCAATGCAACCATTAGTCATTATTACAGATGAGTCTTCCTCCTCCTCCTGCGTGCTCTACACATATAATATATCCAGTAAGTGAGAACATGAGTGAGACATGGACAGCCTCTGGTTGTGTGGCGCAGGTATGAAAGGACGACTCTGGATAATGTCTGGACCTAATTCTCCAGATATTGTCCAGAGTTCAGTTCCAAGTAGAACCTCAGAATAACATCCAAGCACTGCCCAGAGCAACTCAAAAACGCAAGTCATCCTGCAGGGTGGCATGGGGAGCTGAGAAACATTTGACTTTTTACAAATGTCCTCTATCGCACAAGACTGAGGATATGACCATTTGCTGTGACAATCGGACACTAAATGCAGGAAAAGCCAATCGTCGCAGTCAGCACATTCCTAATTACACCACTCTACGACAAAACAGTAACAATACACTGGAAGCTTAATATGAAAAACAATTCAGTTTCATCAATTCAGAGACAACTACTTGGAGTGCTTATATGTGAATCTTAATTACTACGCGCAAGCTCTTCATTGTGCTCACGGCCCAATATGCAATCAGCGCAGATGCATGAGCAAGGACTAAACCCACAGCAGAGTGTGTCTGGTGGAGACACGGTGTGAATGACAGTTAAACCTTTATCTTTGTTTGGGGTTTAGCTTTGAGTCTAGAATGTTGGCACCACCTGCACTGCAAGTCAAGCTCAGTTTAACAAGCTCACCAAAACTTTCGGTAGTTTATATTCTGCACAGGTTTAAATGAGGGTCTGAGGTCAGAGGGTGTCGTGGACTGTACAGTCTGTAAAGCACCTTGAGGCAAATTTGTAATTTGTGATATTGAGCTAGATAAATAAAACTGTTTGTGCAGCAGGTTTAAACACTGATTTACAATGATTAAAGATGTATTCCTTCCTGGTGAAATCAAGCCTTTATGATGTCACCAGCATAACATAGCATAGCTAACTGCCTGAGCCTCCACGTGTCTGAACAAAACAATTCAGAGAAAATATATTGGCAAAGTACTGCTTTATATGTACTATTCTGTGTACTGGCAGTCACATCAGCCACATATCAGTCTTACATCTGTTGCGCTGATCACCTTCAAAGGTAAATCTTTAATGTGACCACAGTAAAGTATCTCATGAGGTAAACGGAGCAAAAAAACTGACAAAAATCTTGGAAAACTGATACGGTTTGATAGAGTTTTTGATAAGGTTACAAAACAAACAGCGCTCTGGCTGACTGTATTCCAGTAAGTCCCATGGCATGTGATTAAATCCACTCTCACACTGGGTCGGCCAGGAAGGACTTTTGCATCACCTCACTGCCAAAATTTTAATCTTGACTTTTAAGGCCTTGCATTGCATGGCACCAGGCTACCTGGCTGGACGTCTCAATCATGTCACCAGCCCGTATCTTTAGCTCCTCTGATACGGCCCTGTTAGCTATTCCCCAGTCAAGGCTGAAGGGCCAGGGTGACGGGGCTTTGGCTGTGAGGGCTCCAGCCTTTTGGAAAAGCTTACCTGAGGAGCTTAGAGTAGAAAATTCACCCCTGTCCTTACATCGTCGACTAACTTGTATCATTTGACTTTTCTTAATCATTTTGTCTGTTACTTTATTTGAACTGTTATTTTCTTACTTTTACCCATTATTATTTGATCTTTAGGTTTAGCTGTTTTGTTATTTTTATTCAGTGACTGTGAATATGATTTGATGGTTTTCCTTCCTTCTTTTATTTGTCCTTGGTTGTGAAGCACTTTGTAACAGTAGTTTTGGAAGCTGCTATATAAATAAAGTTGTTATTATAATTGGGCTTGTTGACAATGGAAACTCTCAAATTCCAAACCAAGGTCATTTAAAACAGATTGACTAATCTTTTTTAACACAGGCCAAACATTTAAGATGACTGAGTGTCTTGTTTTTGGAAACCTGTATGTGTCAGTAAAGAGAACCAAACACCACTATGACTACGAATGAGACATAAAAGAAAACCACGAAAATGAAACCATTAAACAGAAGAGTTTACAAGATAAAAAAAACATAATGTAAATAAAATGTCAAATGTAACCATGGCTGAAACCAATGCTTCTGTAACAATCCTCAGCAAATGTCTGCTTTGACATTTTGCAAATGTCTTATTCTACCAAAATGTAAGAAAAGAACCCAGCTGAAAGCAACTCTGCATTAATTACCCTCAATGACTCCACTCTGACATTTCGCTTACATCTTACATTTCAACCACTACTCTGCAGGCATTAAAATCAGGCCAGTGTGCAAAGCCTTCCCTGAAATGTTATGATAATGGCAGGAAAGAGTTGAAAGCAGGGGCTAAAAAGGCTGCTAATGTGGTATTGCGCTGGTGATTTAAAAGTAGCCAGCATAATGTACACATCGCTGTGCTTGGCCATGTTCAGACTGAGACTAGCATAAAAAAACAAAGCTGCTTTATTCATTTTAATGCAATCACTGTCAAGCAACAAAGTTGAACAAGGCTCAACTTTTTCTGCAAAGCAATGTGTCATCATCCAGCAAGACACTGTGCTGGCCAATCAAACACATGCAGGCTGAAATTCCTGGTAAACCACTTGGTGACGTCACAGAGTAATTCTACTGCTTACATTAATCTTTGAGCTGGAGTATAAAATGGCACGCTTGTGAAATCCTGTCTCATGGTATTGTAAACTGTTGTGCAGTGTTTTGATGCCTGGTAAACCTTCAAAGTCACTGATCTACTACTCAAACCAGCCTTCCTGGATTTGGATTTCATTTCATGTTCTCAGCTGTACCTGAGCACCTGGAACACTCTGTGCTCCGATCCCCAATCAGCTCATATGTTTGGAGCAGGTGTTTAAACGTACTGCAAGGAGTTTACTCGAAGCAGTTTCTATCTACTGATGCCATCAGGGAGAATACATATTTCCATAAAGTTATTCTATTCCAAATGGCTGCGCCCGGATTCCTCACATAATCAAATGAAACGATTCACAACACATCGACCAGAGGAGCCTGTTTTCATTTCCCCTGGCAGAGTTTCACAGTGAGTAGCATAAGCAGGAGATTTTTCCTCAGACAATTTTAATTTTGGACGTTGCATTTTGTGGTTGTGACTGATACTGAGGCAGGAAGAACAGAACAAACAAAAAAAACCACAGTGATACAGTATGAGCAAAAACAAGTCAAAGGTCTATCACATTAGTCCAAGCAGAGTTAAAGTATCTGACACTACCTCTGTCTGCCTCAAAGCAGAAACGGAATCCAATTTATGGAAGCACTACAAACATCTTTTCTACTTCAATGTGATTTTTTTTCTTCATCTCAATCTGAAATATTGAACTAATTATGAGCCCATTTTGCCCGATGCAGTGACTGAGGAATGCGTTAATATCCATGTCGGACCGCCTGCTCAGATCTACCTCTGCTTCCGTTCGCTTCAACACAAAGTGTGTGTTTCTCCTCTCGCTGAGATGACTGGGAGAGATGTGTGTTTAACCCTTCTTCCATCTGACTTCAAATAAAACACGATACTACGCTGTGATTGATGACTGATGGCTTCTCATGCTGGTTCAGATCACACGTGGATCACCTCGTTTCCCACCAAACAGCAGGGAGAGGCCAAAAGAGCTCGGCTGCTCCATGGGACGATTAAAATAAATCACTGCTCACTGTAGTTTTCTGCTTTAATGACATTTCCTGTTATGACTGTAGGTAGCCTGTCATTCTAGAAATTAAAGTGATGTGTACCTCCTCGTACAAATCAGTTGGTGGCGATGGCAGAGGTGGAGAGGCCGGTGATGGTTGTCACTACGGTAGCCATGGCAACGATCGTACAGGAGAGAGCTGCAGAAGAAAACACATCACAGCCTTTACATTACGCCGCCTCCGCTTGAATGAAAAGAATGTGCAACAGTGTTAACAGTTTTCTAGCAGGCCATCCAAACACTCTGAGAGCTCCGTGAAAAGTAGCAGCGCGGCCACAAGGACGAGCTGCTGCGCTGAGGTCTGCCACGTGCCACTTCCTGGTGATATTTCGCATCAGAGTGGAGAATTACGAAGAAGTGCTGGGACAGCGGGGAGCTGTGTTGTGTGTGAAATGAGAGTAAGTGGCACAGAGTGTTGAACACTGGGTCTGAAATGACCACCCAGTGAGCACCGCGGTGCTAATAAATATGGGCTGTGTGCCACACTGCTTGGTAACTTCTCTGGACAGCGATATTTGAATTTGACACTTATGTGCAGTCTTTGTCACATCAAAGTAAAACATTGGATGTGTATCAAACAGGCTCCTGACGGTCTGACTAGCCTCGATTATCTAACAACAGCAAGTAAAAAAGGGGCATTATGGGGCCAGTCGAAGGATTTTGTCACTTGGTGTCTGTTGATGCAGGTAGTTTTGGTTTTATGAGTCCAGGTTTGAAAGTTCTGCATCCAGCCCAACACACCCGCTGGCTGAGTCAGCATTTTTAAAATGCTTCTTAAAATCTTAAAAACCAAAAGCCATTTTACCCATTTTATATGGCTCCAGTACATATTTTTTGTTATCTACAGCCTCCATTTGATTTCAGAATTTGTTGACTTGCTGCCTTGTGTGACGCACTTTGTGACCTGGTTTTGGAAAGGTGCTGTATGAATAAGATTACTGTGGACAGTAGTGGTAGTCACAGTACTGAAAAATGACATTTTAGGGTTAGGGTTATCAGCATCACCTCTTTCCCTGTTACTCTGGATACTCAACAGAACACACTGTCAACATCCACTCTCAGACCATCATAGCTTTGCACCCAAAAAGTCTTGTATACTTCACATTACCAATACTTTTTAACAGATGCTGAAGTGTTTTGCATTTTATAATGTTTTTTCAATTGGTTTGCGGTCTGAAAATCATCTTGTAGAGACTTCACAGCAGCATGACTGTTCATTTGTGGCACAGTTTCGCCAGCGTAACTGTTGAACAGTTGTAAATGCAAACTGATTTTAAGTGATTTGAGTTTCAAGACATCATCGCATACTATAATTAACTGATAACAACAGCTGCCTGGAAGACAAGTATCAATCTCAAAAACCTAAGCTATGCTTTGGAAAAGTGGTGTGCAAGTAACTATTATTTGTAATAAATGGTCTAAATCGTATAACACAGTTTGTATCTAGTTGTTTGTAGCCTGAATCTGCTTTAACTGTCACATTATGACAGATTGAAAAGAGTCAGTGAGGGGCAGCAGGGCACCGGCCACTGACCACAGACTGGGGCTGGAATGATGTGATGTGACAGCTGATAGGAAACAGGAAGGGTGAAACCTTTTCTTGAACAGCAGAAGAACATTAATGTTGTCATAAATTGTAGTGGTTTACCTTATTTATGGTAAAGTGGTAATTTTGAGTCCACATGCGAAGCTTTTAAACACAATGTAAGATCGGCCCTGCCATTGTTGTCTACCCAGTTTGTCCCTTAGCGTGGCATTGCAATGCAGAAACCAAAATTACTGCACATTGTAGAAGGAACAGGAGTCTTACACCATCTACTTTTTGTGAAGAAACAGTGTTCTCATGCTTTTAACCACAAGCACATTGCACACACAACTTCCCATGTCCGCAACACAAAGTCACAATGTGCTTTAGAGGGCAGGGTGCTGTAAATATACTGAGAGCTTACAGCTATTGTAGCTAAAATTGTGATGTCTCCTTACCAATTCCAGCCTGACCGACGATCCATGACATGCGGATGAAGAGCATCACACCCCAAATGTTCAACATGCAGCGGACCTGCAGAGAGGAGGGACTGTTACTGTGGGTGCACGAGGGGGGACAGGTTCACTTCAACCAGACAGTTAGGTTTTCTACTTTCTACTGATGGATGCTGCCGGGTTTTAACAATGAAGGCTTCTACCATTATTTGATATTATTAATATCTGGCTCAACTCTTAATACTTCACTGCAACACGTAACATGCATTTTTGAGGGAAGATTAAAATGAAAGCTGCATGTGGCTCGTACCAGCAAGATGTAGCTGCCTAAAATACAACTTCACCCCCCAGATGTCCAGTAAGGTCACACGCTCATTGTCTCTTGTGATAAAAGCGCGTTCAAACAGACGAGAGGGAAAGATGGAATGCTGTTGAGCATAGATTTGTCGAAATGCAGACGGAGATACAAGCCTTCAGATTGGATTTGTACATTTGTGGATACTTAATCAAAGCAAAAATAGATGTTGCACCTATCTGACTTTCAAGCCAACAAGTAGCTGAATGTCACTTTATTGCACTGAGCCACAACCCCCCTCTTTGTTTAAACTGCACTGAATCATACCTTGTAGTTCATAAGCTTTATAGTTCCACTGGTGGGGAAGAATCTTAAAATTTGAGTGTAAATTCAGAATATTAAAAGTGAAAAAAGTTGCAATGAAAATGTCTGTTTACTTCAATACATTTGGAATTAATTTAGAAAAAAATATATGAGAATCAAGTGAAAACGTCACAATATTATCTGACTTAGGTCTGAATATTTTGAGGAAGTTGCATAGAATACCCTTTTCTTAACTCTTAATCTTTTGTAATAACACTGACTTTTTCATGGAACATTTCAACTTCATTCTCCATTTCAGTGGTACTGATTGCCTGTAGGCCATTTAAAAACGTGCACTTACATTGTGTAGGTTAAAATAATTAAATCCCCCACATACACTGTTATTATTTTTTCGATGCCTTGCTACAAAACAGATATAAACTCACTAAAATATTTCATTTCCACCCTCTGTTGAAGAGTCTGGGAGCAACATGAAGAATCCCTCCCAGCTCCACAGCTACAGATTGTCAGGTGACCCTGATCTAGCACTCCCATCTTCCTGCAGAGACCACCTGAGTATCACACTTTAAAATTAGATTAAGAAAATATCCGACACCACTTGACAAAAGCTATCAGATTCCAAAACCATGAGAATTAGGGCAAGGTTTATATTAGAGGGGAAGTAAGAACATCTCATGTCAAATAAATGCTGGATGATAATCTCCAGACACATTTTAACATGAAAAATTCATCCTCTGCTGACTTTATTTTCAATAAAATTAAACATGTCTCAGTTGCTGTGAGTCATTTCTTCCTCAGTGGTTTAAACACGACAAAGTCAAAAATCTGATCCACCAGTTATTCACACTCATGGTCCAAAATCCTTCACAGAGTGTCTTCAACCTGCACATACAGTTCAAATTAAATAGTGGCACATTTATCGCCTGTGATCCACTTCACTGAGTTTAACTGGGCAATTGGACATTTGAACACGGCCGAGAATATGAATATGAGCTTGGGTAGCCCTAATGTTGTCTAACTCTTTGAGGGTTTCTTTTTATTCTGGAATAGCCAATATTACCTCAGAGTAATACAGTAGATCTTTTGACTGTACATAGTATATATACTTGAAACTTGATCAAATATGTAATTACAGTCTCATCTAAACTATCCAAACTCTTCTGATAAAAAAAAAAAATACTTTTGCATTTTTGGCTCACAGTGCAATTCAACTCATCTCCAACAGTAAAGAAGTAGTAACACTTGCAATATTACTACTTCTAACTGTAGCATTAATTAATATATATTTAATTAATATATTAATATGACCTGTTATCTGATACTTTGACAAATCCCCTGACTTTACACTGAGAATTTAACAGTGTTTGTGGGTAACTTGAACTCACCAGCACCCCCTTAATCCAGCCAAACTTGACCACTCCTTTGGAATCGGCTGCTTCTTTAGCAGCAGCCTCCTCAGCTGGGGTCAGCTCATCACCGTTGGCAAACCCATCCTCAAACGGCTCCTAAAAAGCACAAATAATAAAATCATGTTTACTGTTACTGTCACTCACGGCCTGCTTGACGGACATTCCTGGAGTCCTGGATTGTAGCATTACTACTCATTGTAACCTTGGCGACAGAACACTGGAATTTGGTCAAAGGGGACGAATCCTGGGCGTTAGCTGTGGTGGGACAAGGACGCAGTCCACACGGCAGAGTATGATCAGCTGAGACAATCGTCAGTCAAGATGTCCCAAAAAACATCTGTCTTTTTGACCTGCTCAAGAGAACAATTATTATCAAAATCAAGTGGAAATAAAAATAAATTAAAAATGTAAAAAATGCAACTGGAAAATTGTCTGACAAAAATTGAAAAAAAAAGTTCTGTCTGTGTTGGGTGTATTGATTTCACTGTACCCACTGAGTGAAAAATCTGACCTTATAACTGAACGAAGACTGCTTCGTGTAGTGTTCAAAAGACTCATTTGTAAAGGTAAACACGTAGGGATCTGACTTGACTGTATCTCCACAATACGATGACATAAAATGACACTGAGAGGCAACATTATCATGGAATGTCAGTGTGATAAAACCCTCTGGCTGACAGGTCTCGCTTCTCTTTAAAGCAGACAGGCGCACACAGACTGAGCATGTGTTACTATAGCACATAAAACACGGGAAGCCTCCCTCCTGTGCACACACAATGTTGTGACGTTGGTGGCCTCAGCGCCAGGACTCCTCGGGTGCCCAGCACATTGTCCGTCCTGCATTTTACGGCACTTGTAATGACCTCTGGATGAATGCAGGGTGTCTGCACACGACTCCTTTGTACTTACTGTGAAGCTTTCACAGCATTTCCTCCCTCCACTGGCCAGGAGAATTGTACATAAGCGTGTCAAACTAAAATAAGCTTAACAGCATGACTTCAGAACAGCTCTGACATCAGCCGAACAAAAGTGAGTCATTACCATAATTTTCACAGCATAATGTTATATGGCAGTTAGTTAGCCCAGGGACTGCAATGCTTATTGCAAGCCACAATGGCAGCGAGGGCTGGAGCAGAAACATAATGACAAATTTGCTTGCTATTGGAGCCTTGCTGCTTTGAAAGCTAAAAATGTTTCATCTCTTTTCCTTTCCAGTCAAGTC
>JAPZEA010000011.1:2951643-2970010 GCA_029783685.1 Heniochus monoceros
TTCAGGAGCACATCAGTTTATTATGTACCTGCAAATTAAGATGCTAGAGTGTTTGAGTCTGTTTAGTGTTTGCAGTGTTCCTTGTGTTGTGCTGTGTGTGTGTGTGTGTGTGTGTGTGTGTGTGTGTGTTCATTACCTATATTACTCCTTGCCCTGCACCTTGCAGCTGCTTTTCCAATGTTTTGTCCTCTTATCCACACTAAGCAGCAGTCTGCACTTCACTGGTGTTGTGTTACACATCAAGAGTTTTTGTTCTCCTGGATGCACAAGAAAAAAACTACACACAGTAGGCACCTGCTAGTCAAAGTGCAAGCATCGTTTTTAGTGTTTTCCATAATGGCAGTATTATATGTCAGAGCAGAAATACTGGGGATTTAGCTGTTGTTAGAGTGGTACCAGCAGCAAAGTTTGTGCTGATGATGATGCTGGAGGAAAGGTTAGGGGGTCATTAAAATCTTATTAAAAGCTTATCCCCTGGGGAGCAGGAATGTGATCGATCGAGAAATTTTTGAGGTATCTCACTCTGGACCAACGGACTGGATTCCAGATCATTCCAGTGAAAGTTGCCTACCCAGCCTCACACTCCTTTCTCTTCCTGTTTGCCTTCAGTGTTGTTCGCCGACTGCACATCTGCATTATTGGCTCTTCCTGTGGCCCCACCCATAGACTTTACATTGAGATGACCTTAAGCAAATAAAAATACAAATGTTAAACGTTCATGGTTTAAACAAGACTAATCATTAACAACCATGGCAGCAGCTCTGTGATCACGTTTAGCAGGTATGAAGTTTAGCATTTTAGTTTAGCGTGTTAGCTAGTATTTGCTAATTAGCAGGGCTGACTAAAGATTTCTCTGGTCGACTAGTAGTTGTTAGTTCAACCATTAGCAGACTAGTCATCATATGGTTATTATATTAATCTAATTATTTACATATATTTTTGGGGGGGGCATCAGAAAATAGTTTGAGAGTCAGGATAAAGATTGTTATAAGCAACATTGTTAACACTGTGCTACATTACAAATGCAAAAGCATAATAACGAGCCTTAAAAGTATAAATGATGCAAGCGGATGCATTAAGCAAGCCGCCTGTCAAGGAACAGCAAAAGACATAATGATTGTGAATGTTTCAGAGCAACCAGCAAGGAGACTTAACATTTTGTTAATTCACTTAAACAAACTATAACACCACACAAGTCTCATTGTCAAAACACAGGAATGGATAACTTAGCAACACAGTGAATTATATATTCTTACAAATTAACTCACTACAAACTCGCTCCCGCTTCATGTCCTATGTCCTCAACCCTCCATGGTGGTTGCCACCACCTTTCCCCCGCTGGGTCCCCCCACCTCCTCCTCCCTGCAGTGTAAACACCAACACCCTCCCAGTGCTCCGAGCCCCCAGGCAGAGTCAGCTAGCTGCATGGCTATCCAAGCTAACTAGCTAATGGCTGCTGCAGCTAGCAGCAGACTTCTGTCTTACCAGAAAAAAGATCTGTGTTGCAACAGTCGCCCTGATACTTTCGTCCTGGCCCAAAGGACAAGGTGTAGCTCCTGAATGGAGTTTGAGGGGTTTCATTTTTCCACGACTTACCGACTAATGAAAACTTGGTTGACTACGATGGTTTGGTCAATTGTTAGGGGGTAGGTTTGCTAATTAGCACTAAACACAAATTACAGCTAATGTTGGTGTGAATGTCATCACTTTTCCCTGTATTTGTTTTACCAACGTATTAGACAAAATGAATTTGTGACCTGATGATTTAGTCATTAGTCATTTGCAGCTGTTTAAACTAGAAATGCTCAGTTATGAAGCTAAGAGCCCACTGACAGGAAGCATCTGCAGGTTTTACAATGAGAGTTGTCTCATCCATATTAATGACACCACCATGATGTAGAAGACTGTGTATTTTTTCAGGCTGGTAGTGTCTGTCCCCTCAGTGTCCAAAGTGTGAACAGACTGCAGTCAGTTAGCATTTTACCGAGCAGGTTTGGCGGCCATCTTCACCTCTCACTGGTCTGGTAGTGTTTGCATATGCTTTGTTTTGTTTTGTTTGTGTGACTCAGACAGAATGCAAAACTGACCACAAAAAAATAACACCTGTCCCTCCTTATTAAGTCCAGCAGAGATTTGGCTAAAGCCACAATAATCACTACACAAGATGGTAAAATCTTTTTTCCGCATGTACAGCTTGACCCTTGAATTAATTATATTTCTGTTTCTAATCTGTAATTATATTTCTGGAAACCATCCACCATCATACCAGTATCCAAGAAACCCCACCCTTCAGAACCCAACCACAGTTGACTGGTTGCACTGACTTCAATAATCGTGAAATGCTTGGAAAAACTGATCCTGAATACCATCCTGCCCACCACCAGACCACAGCTGGACCCCCACCAGCACCACCAGAGGATTGAGAAACTTCACCACCTTAACAACCCTCCCCTTTCCTATGTATCAGACCACAGACTGTTAGAATAGGCACAGTATCATCATCAACTGTCGTCACCAACACCGGAGCCCCTCAGGGCTGTGTCCTCAGTCCCTTCCTTTACACCCTCAGCTCAAATGAGTGTACCAGCCCCTCACCTATCACCACATACCTCAGATACTCTGATAGCACTGTCACTCTCAGACTACTCAGTGACAATAGCCCTGTTCCAGCCCGTCAAAACTCCATTTCTAATTTCACACAGTGCAGCTGGACAAAAACTGGTCATTAGCACATCAAACCCATCCCACACTAGACTGAACCCCACCTCCATCCATGGCAAGACAGCAGAGCATGTCAACAACTTTTAATATTTAAGACTCACTATAGATAACAAACACAGTTTGGATCAACCCATCACTTCTGTCCTTGAAGGATCCCAGCAAAGACTCCATGTTGACAGGCTATAAACTCAGAGCACTGTCTGTTGCCCCTATCTCCTGCTGTTACATTACAAAAGCGTAATTCAACCCATCCTGCTTTACTGTTCCACCTGTTTCTTCACCATGTCGACCACCCCAAACAAAAACAAACTCACCAGCATCACACACGCTGACTCTAAAATCATCAGCCTTCCTACACCCAAACCCTCAGACATGAACCACAGAGCCACCGCACACACCTAGCACCCACAACAGCAAATGACACTGGTCTGATACTTGGTCTGGTAGGACCTGCAGCTTGTGATGACTAATGTTAGCACAGGTTTTTACAAGGGTTCTATAATTTGTGACAAAAACTAGACTGATGCTACAAAAAGACTAATTTTAATCAGTTAGTTTTAAAAATATTTTTTATATTTTTATCTGTAATATCTGTTTATGTTTTACACTGTGCTGCACATCTGAGATTTTATATCTAATGACTGTTTTACTGGTATTTTGCTGTGCATTCTTGCATTGTGGCCTTTACTATCTATTTTGTTAAAAGCACTTGTAAATATGTGTGAAAGCAGTGAATCAGGCTACAGGGAGGTGAGAGAGTTAAAGAGCAGGAGATGAGTCAGGATGTCTGTGCCTGTTTGTAGGTCATGCAGCATACCAGCACAGCTATCAGCAGTGTGTCACAGAGTGTGTATGAGGTGATAGTTGTTGGTTACAATAACAGCGATCTCCGTGATAGCAGAAATATTTGCTCCAGCTGTTGTTGAGGTGCGATGACCTTTGACCTCCTTAGATCAGGTAGTGATGTTGATGATCTGAGGACTGAAGCGCACTCTGCTGACTGTAGCTTACAATCCTTGCGTCTATGCAAAAGTTGAGCTAAAGAACATTTACTCCAGTGTTTGTTTCCATTAGCTGTGTTTGCATGAATGCTGACATCATCTGTCAGTCACCTGCTAACTTTAATGTGATTAACTTTTATGTAGTTTCCCAATTCGGGTTTCTTAATGAACAAATTGAAAATGTAAGTAAAAACGGAAAGAAATTGGAGATGTGCTTTTTCATTCTGAACACTTTGTCTCATGGCAAGTTGTAATCACAGTTGTGTAGTTGTCTGTAGGTGTTCCCCTGCGTCTGTCTGTCTCTCTCTTTGTCTTCTTCCATTCATCTCCAGTGACTCTCCGTCTTTGTGCTCTTTTGTTGTTTCGTTGACGTAATCGAGCTTAATGAATGTTTGAGTTTCTCTGCTCAAAAAAGAAGAGGAAGAAGTCATTACAGGCACGAACGGCCACAAAACTGTTTCCCCGGCAACCGCTCCATCCATGTGTCTATGTGTGTCACATTGTGGGGACACAGAAATGTTCACACAGTGACTTTGTGTGGATTAATCTGTCAACCCTATCGTTGTAAAACGTTGGACCATTCTGTAAAATCCTGCATTACGTTCAGTGACTCACTATCTGTGAATGGCAACTGCAGAGCTGTAGAAAGGTTAGGCTCAGCCTCCAGGGAATAACTGTAGATGAAAATGTAAGTGATCCTGAATTAAGTTTCTTGTCTCATCTTTTATGATGCTTTCACTTCTAACCTGTTTGGTGCAGTTCAGTCAAACTCTGGTGTGGACTGAGCAACCAGACCTATACCGCTTGAAAAGGTGGATCTTTGAGTTACTTGTCAGTCCGTAGAACTTCATGCTGACAGCTCTTGGTTTGTTTGTGAACAGCAAGTGAGAACACGAAGCAGGCTGGAACTAAAAGGCAATAATGTATCAACTTTCCTTGGTCTGAACCAACTGAACTGACGCGCAGGTGTTTTAGCACCCTTCAGGAATCAGGACTGATAAATCCTGCAAAGAAAAAGAAAATAACTATGATGTATTTTTACAGTTTCTGCATATTATTAACTAATCGTGCTGGTAAAGATGCTGTTAGTCTCTCATTGACTGGCTTCCTGTTGTTGAGATCAGGTGTGCATCATGTGGACCAGAAGTCCATCTATCTCCGATCAAATGTGTTGATGGCACACTTTGGGCTGTCTTTCCCTCTTGAAATGATTTTTGCAATGACTTTTTTTTGCTTTGGTTGGACATCCAGCAGTAGAGTGATAACCTGAAATGTGGGAAGAGAAGGATGTGGAACGACATGCAATAAATATCCCTGACTAATTGCGAACCAGGATGCTGCTTTCCCTGGTATATGTCCTAACCAGGCAACTGGGCCACCAGGATCCCCCAATCAGTACATTTATTTATTGCTATTATTCATTTTTACCCCTAGCAGGTCAATTCAACAATGGGTAATTCATTGGATTAGCCAAGTCAGACATCCCTAACCATTTTATCAATGATGATTGGACTTCATGGTTCATTCTTGACCGATGAAACAGCAGCTTAACAAAATTCTCAGCACAATGTCTCACTGACTTGTTGTATCCAGAGTTTTCATCGACATCTCATGGCCTTCCTCGGTTCGAGGTTCAGAGGATCTCTGCTGGTCCACCCTGAAGATGGGACCCCCCACCCACACCCCAACAAAGACTAGGACTACTACAATACTGAGAAAAACATGGTTTTCACTCATTTTGACTTTATCAAAGGCCTCACAGGCAGAGTTGCTCTACATTTGCTTTTCTCATCCTCTATGACCTCACAGTGAAGAGAACCACACCTGCACTGTAACCTGTTCACACGCTTTAATTAAGCTGGTGGAAAGTTCAGTCGTGGGCCAAGAGAGAGGTTGTTTCTCTTTGATGTGGGTCCATATATTTTGTTCTGTATTTGCATTTTGTTTTCTGGAGTAGAAACAAGTTGGAACCAGCTCTCCAAGATAACAATCTGAGCCAACAGTCAGCTGGCAAGCTTGTTATCTCTGTCAATAGCAACACAAATCTGAAGACATATTGGTACCATCAACTCGTCTCATAACTCTCCGCAAACCATTCATTACTCTGCTGTGGAACAGTTTATACTCCGACAGTAGGGTTAAAGAAAAGTAGTAAGCTATGATGGCTTCCTCCATTTTGGACTCTGCAGGCCTTAAAAGTGCTGAACATTTCACTATTTTTTCATTAACTGTTGAACTAAATAGAATGAAGAAACTCTGGCACATGTATCCCATGATCATCTGTCACTCTATGTGATTTGTGTGAGTCTGTACTTTCCTGTTCTATTCCATTAAACCGAAGTATTCTTGATGTCTTGATCATTTTAGGCACATTTCTCCAAAGTTCAGACACATTTGTTGCAGTATATCTGGAAGCCTTTGGATCTCCTCCAGAATTTAACGTCGTGCACTGTGAACATAGTTTGGACAAACAGCATGAGGTTCAGTTGGCAGTTAGGAAGTGTCTCATTCGGATGAATGCTACTGTGCCAGGTGAAAGGTGCAGAGAGAGCAGTGTCTCTTTGTGTGTGTGTATGTGTGTGTAATGAGTTGGAAAATGGAATGTGGCAACACGGTCCCTCCTGTTCAGGTGATTTCAGGGTGTTGTGGCTGCCGTACATTCCTCTGACGAGCTCGACAGGTTTCACTTTAATGGGCTTTTATCTGTGCTCCTGTGTGTGCGTGTGTGTGTGTGTGTGTGTGTTTGTATGCTGTGTATTATCTTCAGTATTCATGTCTCTGTTTAAAAGGATTATAGGTTTAAATGGCTCTGCTTGGTGGAGGGAAAAACAGCTTTGACTGTAATTGAAGACTGCAGTCTTTTGTTTGACAAAAGTATTTTTTTAATTATATAAAGATTCTGATATTAAAAGTTTCTATTTAACAGTAACTTGAGTGTTCTCCTGGATCATTGAACCATAATAACATGATGTATCTCAGAGACTCAATGTCTAATTAATCACCATAATATGTATGTACATTAGCCTATAATCAATAAAGGCAGAAACATTGATTCAAATACTCAAATTTATTGAACTTCAGTAAATGATCTAACATGTAACACTTACACTTCATACATTTAACAGTCCATGAAGCCATTTTAAACCAGTATGGTGGCTTGACTTAGTGGGAGAAATGGGAGAAAATGTTCATTTGTCAAGCTGCTGCAGCATGAAAACTCCATGTTTAGTGCTGGACTGCAGGAGAATGGATAAAAACTGTAACTGCTCTGTCCATCCCTCTTTGTATTCTCTGTTGGCTTCATTATTAACTTTACTTTTTCCTCTTGTGACACAGACAGTGATAATACGCGCACCCACACACCAAAGCATGCAGCTTCCAGTACATCTTATTGTGTATGATCGTTATGTCTTTATAGCTATTGTATCTTGCCAGGTTTAAATGTGGCATCTTGGGGCCGACCCTGATTTGCATGCAGCCATGTAAAATCAAAGACACATATACAGTGTGTGACTAAATGTAAATGAAAATGTGTTAAAACTAAAAAACTTTGTATCTGAACATAATTGACGTTACTTCACTTACCACTGGCACACAGATGGCGCTGTTGAACTGTTGTTTTTTTTAAAAGAGATAAATCCATGAGTCAGATGCCCAAACGCGTGGTGGTTTATTTGACAGGATTTTCTGCTCTGTTACGTTCTCACAGTGGCAACTATTTTATCTTTCGTTACGATCACAAGATAAGCAGCAGAAATACAGCATTCATACTACAAAGTCAGAGGCAGATGAAACTGATACTAGATGCTAGATACTGGACTGTTGCTTTAAAGCAGCAACCAATATTTTACACTAACAATGTACCAAATGACAATCTGAAAACACTGAGACAATGTGACAGCGGCTGCTCAGAGTCATGAACATACAGAGCATTATCTCCTGAATCTGCAGCTCCTCTCGGCTTTATGGGGTTTTATAATGAGTTTCGGCTCATTGTTTATCTGTCTGGCTGCAACTTTACTGTTTTGGTTGACTCACATCACATCCACCAGTTGCGGCAGGCAGCTGCTTTACACAAAAAAAAAAAAAAACCCTGTTCACTACCTGCTCAGCACCAAACAGCAGACAGACACAGTTAGAGACTAGCTGGTGACCAGGTACACTGAATTAAGCAGCAAGAGCCAGGCATTTTTCTGAGGAGTTGGTGGAGACCAAAACAGAGCTAAAAGACATTGGCCTTACTTGACTAATTGAATGATAGGATTGCTCTGTAACTGCTGGATATACAAATAAGCAACTGTTGGCTAACACATTCACCATACTAACTTGATGATAATTCTTATCATGTGAACGTGTTCACAACTTGTTTCCGCTGCCCCCAAGCGGCCAAAAAAATTGCAGGTTTCAGTATAGATGTGCAAATAAACAATTGATGAACTCAATTAACCTGTTTATCCAATTTGTGTGCGTGTGTGTGTTTGCATGTGGGTTAGTGATTCACTGGCCCACATACTTAAACAAGCAGTAATTTTCCTCTCTGCTGGAATAACAAAATGACTAACGAAACGACTGAGTGAGTATTCCTGCTTCCAGGATCCTGCGGCCTCTGAGCTTTGACCTCTTCACTGTTCACACACTGATACCTTAGTTGACCTTTGACTTCATGCTCTGTAGGCCACTGTGTGGCTTTTGATAAATGACTAAATTGTGAATGCGGTGTCATAGCAGACAGTCCTGTTTGAACCAGTCAGACGTGAGCGCAGCAGGCCTGGTTCATTTTGGCAGCTATGTGGTGATTCTGCTGGTGTGTTAGTCATAGATTAGCCAATCTTATCACAGATCAAAAAATGGCATAGTAGAAGTGAGTGAAATACTTATTCAATTAAATGCATGAGACACTATTCCTGTTTGAAAGAGTAACTCTGTTGTTGGTAATTCCACCGTTTCAGCCATTATTTGGATATCGGCTTTGTTTGGGAATTGACGTTGTGTGGGAGCAGATCTCTATTCATTACAATCCATGCAATACAACACGTCATGCAGGATGAAGAGGAAGTTCTCATCAAAATGTTTTCATTTTCCGTCTCTCTCCGCAGGGAGTTTGATCCAGGATACATCGAGGAGTTTGGTACTTCACGCCCCTCCCTCCCTGCCCTTCCTCCTCCTTCTCCTCCTCCTCTTTCTCCATCGCCACCACCACCATCATCACAACAACAAACACCACCATCATCCCAGCACAGCAAGCCATGTACAGCAAGAGGAGTCCAACTACGTATCAAGAACAGGTAGGAAAGAGAGGAGATAGTCCATTAATTGACCATTCACTAAACCCCTCCTTCGAATAGCTGTCGTCTGACCTGAGCCACAGTCATTAGTATGTTTGGCTAACTAGCTAATTCCCCAAAGTGATCTCCATGGCCAAGAAGGATTCCACACTACAGGAGTTTGTGGGGTTACAGGTTATCTTAAAAAAAGGCCTGTTCAAACCCAGCACATCCACTCTGTAGGTTACTATAGCCAGGTGTGCACATAACTGACGTGCAGGTACGCATGCGCAACAAAAATCAGACATACATAATTTGTTTCAAAATGCACCTTTGCTTAGCCGACAGCTGTCATTGGCTGTCAATGTACACTTCTCGTCCACGGGCATTTCCTGTCAACACATTTTGACGTGATGAAGTAACCTACGGTGAGAGATTTCCAAAACACAGCAGATATTAAACAGCTTACTTTGTTGTTCTAGCACCCACAAAGAAACGTCAGACCAGCCTCAAGCATGTCATTCACATCCACATCTAGCAGACAAAACAGGTGTGCTTTATACAGGCTCAGAGAATTTCACTCATCTATTATTTGATAAACATGAAAAAAAGTCTCAGGAGCACACAACACAAGCTGTTGCTAACAAACAAGCTAGCCTAGCTTGAAAGAACAACAGCTCTGTGTAATGTTTTTCTCCTAACATTTCATAAACACACAGTTCCTATGTATGCTGAGGATTTTGCATTATTGAAGTGGTCAGCAGCGAATGAAGAATTGCCTGTGATCTTGTCTGTCAGCCTTGATGTGCGTTCACCTGTCAAACATGAACACAGAGACATTTGACCCAAAGCCAGCTGCCGACCTGTGGATGGAGACAGTTAATCTGAGACTCAACCAGGGACTGGGGGGGTGCATCTTTATCAGCTACCATGCAGGAAGCTGCAGCGGAGGACATTGAGGGAGACTGTATTTATTATGACCACGCTGTGTGTGGGGTCATCATCAAACAATGCGCTGTTACCCTCTGGATCAGTCAATGTGTCAGCGAGCACAGCTGCACTGTGCAGACTGAAGAAATCATTAAGTGTCAAGCTCATCTGAAGGCAGGTTTGAGGCTGCATACCTCTGATGAAATGACGTTTCTATCAGGGATGGGACTGTCGTGCAGTGAATGACAGAAAGAGAGAGGTGCAGTGCACACCACATGGCGAACATATGAGAGACTGGTTCAGTCCAAAGAAAACTCCTCAGAGTTGTGGTACCACCATATGGTCACTGACTGGGACTTCCTGTCTGTTACATGATAACAGTTCCTTCCAGTGTCGATAAATTGTTTTTATTTTTCTAACTGTTTGGATGGCCAGGCGCCCTGCGGGTTAAAACAGGAAGTGATGTCAAATCAGTGACAGGTTTACTGCTGTCAGCTGAGGAGGTTATCACCCTGGTGCTAGGATGTCCTGCCTGGGCTTCCTTTGAGTGTGTGTGCATGTGTGTGTCAGTCAGTTGATTTATTACAGTCTCCTGTTGTGTGTTTGTGCCTCAGGGTTCAAACTCAGACCAACAGGAAAACAAACTTTGTAAACGGAGCCTGCTCAGGTTGCTGCGTTAACCACCTCAGCCAGGCTCAGACTGCTGTTTGTTAGACGACCTGGACTTTAAAATGACGTGTGCTAATTAGCCTCATCTGTGTGAGAGACAGAGTATGTCTGCTCTCTAGATTGAACCATTTTTCTCCAATGAGAGCGCGGAGATTCTGGGATAAAGCTGCGCCTTTATCCTGTTTATCTTGCAGACACTAATAAATATTATAATCCGGCAGCCCTCTCTACTGTTTTATGAAGTGGAGTTAAGGGCATCTGGGTCCGTGCTGAGCTTTGGCAGCTAATATTCAGCTTCTGAAATCCATCTGCTTTCTAATTCGCTTGGTAGCTATGAAACTCCTACGTGGCCCTGTGGGGCTATCGATTGTATCTGTTTCTCTTGTCAATGTTAAAAAAAAAAAAAAACATGATAACACCAACAGCTGCTTAGTCAGCTCTTATACTGATAAATTATCCTGGGGACGGTGGTGGGGGAGAGGACTAAGGAGAGAATAAGGAAGCGGAGATAAGGGAGGGAGATGGTGAAAATGGGGGGATGTAGAAGAATAACAAAGATGAGGATAAAAGGATGATGATAAAAGAAGTAAGGGAGAGGATGATACAATCAGGGATGAAGAGGGATAGAAATCTATGTACAAAATATCCCATGTGACAGTTCAACATATCCTCATATCTGAACGACTGAATAGGCCGATTGCCAAAGACTCCTAAAATGAAAGATATCAGTGGTGAAGAGAAGCCTACTAGCGACAAGCTGGTACGACGGACTCGTCATACCGGACCTTTGTCCTCATGTCTAACATTGTGAAAACGACTGCAGTTCACTTGGGTTTAGGCACCAAAACTACTTGGTTAGGTTAAGGAAAAGATCATGTGGTACGTTACTGTGTATGTTATGTAACTTAAAATAGGTCAAGATTGACTTTCTGCTTTACATGGGACATGAACAGCTGTATCCTGAGGGAAAGTCATGTTTGTTTGACCCATCCACCCCACCTTCCTCCAAGTGCAGACTTTCTTGCTCTTTATACTGCGTTGCCTGACTTCCTCCTTTACCCCTGTCATAATTACTACAGCCACTAGAGGTCGCCACCCTACAATGCATGTATATATGGGCTGCAAAGTCGACCTACACGGCCATTTTTCTGGTCAGGACGGGTTCGACATTTAGATATTTATCTAGTCAATAAATTTTTTCCAATTTCCAATATTTTTCCAATGAGGACTTAAAGGTATTTTCTAATAACTTACCATAATACTGACATAAAAGTAGGTGACGTATGAGAAAAAGATCGCATGGGCCAACTTTCAAAAATCCTGCACTTCCCATAATGCAACCCAGTAGTGTCTTTCCTTATGCTGCATTCTTGAAATACAGGAAAAATGGGTCAAACAGAAAAGCCTGCAGTTATTGTGACTTAAGAGCATTTGCACAATATTTGACGATGGTTGCTCCCGATGTTAGCTTTGGGGCCACACCAGATAAATATGCTAAATATGCTGTTTTTAACGTATTACATTATATTTTACAGTTTTTTCCTCAAATTCTTTCATGTGTTTTTCTGTCGCCATCAGCTCTGTTGAATATCAGATTAACAAAAAGTCAAGAAAACAGAAACAGCTCACTACCATTGCAACAAATATGCAACACAAATTATTCTGAATAATCAGTTGAATCGTCAGAAATGTGTCTGTTGTGACATTTTTGAATAAAAACGAATGAAGCAGCGTTTCCAACCCACAGCCAGTGCGGTCTACCTGCTAACACCCCGATAATAGCTCCCACAGCCCGTCGTGGTCAGACAGGAGTTAAACCCGATGACCATCACCGAGGTCATTTTCTCACGCCTCAGAAAGCTCCTTCCACAGCCACAGAAGACTCCTCATGACGATTAAACTGATCCTCCTGTTTGAACCTGGAATGTTCCTTTAAATTCCTTCCTTAAGCATCGCAATCAATCATCAATCAATATGATTCACTTTTTTCCAGCTGGTGGATGTTGACATGACAGGATTATGATATTTACTCTGTCCTCCAGCAGCATGTGGCTCAAACATTTCTGCATCTTATTTACCCAGAGAAGGCGTATTCATCACATCCTGCCTCCACACCGACACAAATTCATTTTTTTCACTTATCAGCATTTTAACAGATGCTCAAGTGCTAATGGACGAATTCATTTCACATGAGTAATGCACAGATCTTGTTATTAATGTTACCTGTAATGTGTCATGTGTATCACGGTCGCTAGTTAAGTCTCTTACTGCCCTCTGTTGTTCATTTACATACCTCTGCTCCACACTGAGCAGGCGTCAGCATATATACTGTACAATGAAGTGGACCCTTACCACCATTGCTTTTGCTCAGTTTAAGTAATAACTCTGCCTCTGGCCTGTGTCCTGTTTTCAAAGCGTTTTTTTTTTTCACCTTTGTCACACTAGAGAGTCTCCCCATGCCATGAAAACTATCATTCTTAGTTCATTTTCATAACAGCAGCCGTGCAAGACTCCAGGACCTAAATCTAAAAGTGTTCAGCCTCGTTTGAAGTCTGCTGATGGTCTGATCTGAAATGGAGTTCCAAGGCAGAATGAAGTTATGGTTGGCCTGCAAAACCTTGACAGATGTCAAATTGATGTGATAGCAGCAGTGTTGCGGTAGAGTTTTAATGGTGTCTTGGTTACACTTTAATTATAGTTTTTGCTTGCTAGCATGTCTCCCCATGTCAAGAAAAAACAGTCTGTTTACTTCCATTATACCAGCGCTGTGTGGTTGCAGGGGCCAACTGTGAAAGTTTTCAGCTTCATTTGAGCTCTGCTGCTGATCTGAAAAGCCCTGATAGCTGGTGATCTGACACTTACTTACCCTTACTGTACTTCTCTTCTCTTACAGCCTGAACTCTGCAGAGTTCTAAGTCTCAGGGCTAGCCCAGGCAAAGGAAAAATAAAATCCAACAAAGTCCGAAAAAAGCAAAAGCCTTCATCTTTGAATGCCTTATTTATTTCACTTCTTAACCAATATTCACTTTTGTTGTCTCTGATTTCTGCCTCTCTCTCCTTTTGGGTATGTTCTGAACCCTTTGTCTTTCAGAAGATTGTACCACAGCCTGCCATTGATCTTATCACCCATTGCACAAGTTTTCCTCTTGATTCATTGTGTTACACCAGAAAACGCATCACTTCCTGTGTGTCATCTCTGTCATACCCTCAGCCTTCTGAGGTCTGTGTGTGTGTGTGTCTGTCTGTGTGCTTGATTACAGGAGTGGATTCCGGTGTGCAGGTGTTGGAGGAAGCTGCTTCTCATCACAATCAACCCATTACATATATTGGGCCTCAACTCCACCACGCTGCCAGATCGTAGACTCTGCTGAACAAGTCAGTCAGTCTAGTTCCAGCCACTTTTCTTGTTGTGTGTTACCCGAAAGGCTAATCCCTATTTCCTCTGCCTACAGCTGCTTCCCTGACACCTGCCTCTGCACCACTCCTACTCCTCTGCAAACCAGCCTTGGAATCAGTCAGCCTTTCACCTGGACTCCATCCTCCTGCCCTGCTCAGCTCCATACCCTGGCTCACGGCTCCGACCCTGCTAAACGTGACTCCAAATGAGTGCTGGTGTGTGGTGAGTTGGTTGCAGCTATAGCAGCTTGATTGTAGTGATGATATGTCAGAGCTGTGGTTTAAGTTGAGGATGAAGTGGTGAGCTGAGTGCAAAGGGAGCACAGTGGATGTAGTCAGGGTGCACAGATGGAGTGGGAGGACGCTATGTCAGAGCCTGGTTTAAAAAAAAAAAAAAGGCGCTCAAGTTATGAACTGGAGCAAATTACAGGCACATCCTGTCCAATACAGTAGCCCTGAGATAAACAAGCTTCACGTTAAATTGTTGCTGGGATTGTGCCAGAAAGGCCGTGTTGTGACTAATTTCTGAGGCTGTAGCTTGCGGAGGGTGGATGTTTTTTAAATAATTTTCTTTCAAATTCAAAGTCACTCTGCGGTGTCCTCACGTCCCGCCGCCACACCCCTCCTCCATCTTCTGTTTCTCCCTGCATCCACTGCTCCGTCTCCTCCCTTTCCATCCCTCCTTCTCTTTGTCTTAAGACCTCTAGCTCCCAGTGAGGTGACATTAGCAGGAGAGAGGCTCGCTCACGCCTCCTCCTAATTGGAGTCGACTGAGCTGTAAGCTCTATCTCGGAGGAGAGGAGAGAAGTGAAGTGGAGCGCTGGTTGAAAACTGTCGAGTAAATCTAATGTCATCTTGCCTGTCACAGCCTCAGTGAACCGAAAGGTCTGCGTATCAGAGGCGCAAACTGGACCCGTGTGATTGTTATGCCAGTGTGACAGATAAAATGGTACGTGGTTTTATTCATAACAATATCGCACTGCACTGGTTGATTTACCACAAGGTAGCACAACCACACAGTCCAGATGAAACCCATTAGCTTCTTGCTGAGTGTTAAACTCCTCTTATTCATCGCTTGAAATATGATGCTGTAATGCTTTTCAAGTTATCATACCAGTTTCGTACCTGAACCCCAAAGGATGAAAGATTCTGATTTTTGGTTCTAGCGTCAGCAGCAGGTTAGCATTTTTGCCTTTTAGTGAAATGTCTCAACAGCTAGTGGACTAATTCCTCACCTAAGGACGCATTGTAGTAACTTTCAGAAAACATCAGGTCAGTAGATTCCTTTGTCATTTTTGATGCCTGCAAAACTAATGACATTCCCCTCAGCCTCAGCTGTACTTTGTGTTTAGTGCTAATTAGCAAATGCTAGCATGCTAACACACTAAATTCAGATGGTAAACATTACACTGGACAAGCTTCAGCATATAAGCATTGGCATTGCGAACATGTTAACATGCAGCCTCACAGAGCTACAAGCTGTTCATCATACAACTCTATAAGGTGATAATACATAAAATTTGTGTCTATTGCTTGTTATGCTGCCCCCAAGTTGCCAAAAAAGCCCATTAATATCACTGTAAATACTATGAATGAATATTTCCACACCTCTTAATTTCATTTTGCAGGTAACAAAGCAGACTGCCGTAGCAAAGTGGAAAAGAAAGGGCATTTCTTCCAGAGAGAAAAAGGTGACGCGCACCATTATGGCCATCCTGGTTGCTTTTGTCGCTACATGGACGCCGTACAACGTGATGGTCCTGATCAACACGTTCTGTTCCACCTGCATCCCAAACTCCCTCTGGACCATCGGCTACTGGCTCTGCTACATCAACAGCACCATAAACCCGGCCTGCTATGCCCTCTGCAACGCCACCTTCAAAAACACCTTCAAGCACCTGCTCCTGTGCCAGTACAAGAACATACGCACGGCCCGATGAGGCTGACAAATACCGACTCAAGTTTGTGATTGAGTCAAAATAATGTGATAAATCGTGTAAACAGAGATGACACAAATATTGGAGTGCACGTATTATTAAAATATCAGCTAGTTGTTCTTAGTGTGCACTTACTCCATTTCCTTTTCAATGGCAGAACTTATTCCCACTGTCATTGCAAATGAAACTGTGCTGGTAAAATTATAAACTGTACATTTATAATTCTATCACACACTTAACTTTTAATGATTTAAAAAACAGAATAAATGCATTTCATAATAATTCTCGAGACAATGTATTCTAGTTGTGAAAAAGGCACGTTTGACTGGGTGTCAGCTGGGGTTTTACTTTGACAGGATGCTTTCCTCTTTGCTCCTCCTACACGAGCTTGTGCAGTATGTTCTTTGATATGCAACCTATTTTTACCCCAGTTGTGATGGTTATATGACCAAAACAGTGATTTTAACTCTAGAATAAATGTATAGTCTAGTCTAAGAAGAAGATAAAATACTATAGAAAAAGACATTGTATTAATAACATGTCATTTGCATCAAGTGTTATAGCTGACGGTGAATCAGGTAAAATCAGCCAAACTGGAACATTGTTCTCTTTGAACTGTTTTAAGAAAAGAGACAATAAAAGAGTATTAGCCCCTGTAAACTGAGTGTGTGTGTGTGTGTGTGTGTGTGTGTGTGTGTGTGTGGTGTGTGTGTGTGTTTCTGCAAACCAAGTGTTGTGTGGCCTGTGCTCTGCTTGCTCCTGTCTGTTCAAACTATCTGCTCTTTCTCCTTGAAGCCTACTAGAAGCATGAGGGTAATCTGCCAGGTAAAGTACTGCTCTTTCCTGCTTTTTCACCTCACCCTGCTTCACTGAGGCTATGATAACATTTCTGCAACGTCCTGCCAACATCCCTCAGGCCATCCTGCCCTGCTTTGAGTGATCATTTCAGAATGACTGTTTGTCATATTTAAATGCCAAAAATGATCCGGAGGAAGAAGTGGGATTAATACAGTCATTACATGTGGTGCAAACTTCCCCTGGCTTTTTGGTGTGGATCTTGTGAAAATGAAATCTCCGCCCAGTGTGTCTGTGCTTTATGTTACGCATGCATGCAGTTAAATGCTATTGCAGTGCTCACATATTTGTAAGAAATATGACTATTTTAATTTTCGTCATTGTTTAATGCTCATGTTATGATTTGTTTTTTTCTTTTTTGCTCTTTTTTTTGTTTCATTAAAATATATTTCGCTTGTTGAGTAAAAATACTTTAACTTAACAACTTAACTAAAAAAATGTTGATGAAAAAATGACCACACGTCACCAAAAAGCAAGAGGCCATAAAATCAAATCTGGGCAAAAGAAGCCTCTGTACATTTAGGTCCAATATATTTAATGACAAAGTCATCATTAAATACTTGAATTTGATCTAAGTGTGCATAGCCTTCTTTTTTTCACAGAAAAATAAGATTGTATTTTTTACTTAAATAAGAAACAGCTAACATTCAAAAACAAAGTAGAAGACGGGACAGATGTATTTGGATAAATGGTCTCAAATAGTATTAACGGCAGCAAATTTAGCACCCTAACTTCCTCAGACTTTTAAAACATTGATATTTTTAGACTGAAACTGACAGTGACAGATAGTATTCAGTATCAGTGTCAGATTTTACCAGTTCCAGGTCACTTCTATAGAAAACAACGTTCTGCAACTGCACTAAAATGGGGACATGGAAAATCTTGATGAAACCAGAAAAATTGAATGAATACCAAATCATTATAATATTATAAGATTATAAGATTTTCTCTTTGACAGCCAGAGAGATAAGATAAGCCTTTATTGATCCCCAGAGGGGAAATCTGGTTGTTGCAGCAGCACAGTACAGTAAACTACAGATGAAAGAGAAGAGAAAGAAAATAATGAGGTATATAAAACTAAACTAAAAAGAGAAGCTATACAACAGCAATTAAAGGCAGAACTCAAGGTAAAGTGACGGTGGTGAGATTAATAGCAGCAGAGTCAGCACGTGTACTGTATGTGTGGTATGTATAAGAAGATTATTGTGAAAGTTAAAGTGTATTTAATAATACTGAATCAAGCAAAGTGGATTACAACAATCGTTTTGACAACTTCAATAAAAGTCAGCTTTAGTTAACTTAACAACCTTCATTCCATTATATCAGGTTCACCTCCCTCCAGATACCCAATAATTGCACCTTTCCCATCTCTTCTCTTGCTCCTCACTACATCCCCCTCAACAGGCCTTCTCTCTCTATGAGGATGAGATCAGTGACTCCAAAGCCCAGTTGGCAGCCATCACACTGATCATTGGTACCTTTGAGCGAATGCGATGCTTCAGTGAGGAAAACCACGAGCCGCTGAGGACTCAGTGTGCACTGGCTGCCTCCAAGCTGCTGAAAAAGCCCGACCAGTGCCGAGCCGTCAGTATCT